>CAWUFW010000635.1:3715000-3884506 GCA_963921515.1 Calotriton arnoldi | reverse complement strand
GTTGCGGGGAAGCTAATGTGGTGGTGTATCCTTGTCAACATGGCCTGAAGGAATGCATTAAAGAAACGTGACAGGGAACTTTGTGACACCCCTCCAGCTACAGCTACTACACCCTGGAAGCTGCCTGACGCTAGTAGGTGCAGGGAACATAGGACCTGCACATGAGTGGGAATGGCATGTGTCCTGTGAGTCTGGCGCTGCAGTAGGGGATCCGATTCTGCAATCAGATGAAGGATCATGGCAGCATTTAGCCTGTACTTGTCATAGATCTCCTCTTCAGTCTGCCCCAACAATGTGATGCGCACTCTAAAAATGCGCTCCTGTAATCTCCTTCTTCTCTGTACTGCTGCTCGTAGCCTGATCCTCCTCGCCATGACGTAGAGCGCTGCCATAGAGAAACATTCTGACTCCTCCTGGGCCTGTTTCAATACTTAGCTGATGTGCTGCACCTGCTAAGATTGTTTTCACCTGTTTACCACCTGCCTGTCAAATTCGGTAAATAGCGATCGCAAAATTGTGATTTTTGTGGGAATCGCTATTTGCGATTTTTTGTGCATAGCTTTGCGAATCTTTATTTGTGAATCGCAATTAAGGATTCGCTATTTCAGGACTCGCAAATTTGCGATTCCTTAATTTTGCGAATTCCATGCAATTTCGCTATTTGGTGTTGGTGCATTGCGAAGGCCTATTTTGCGATCGCAAGCGGTCTTTTTTTGCGATTCGCAAGGTTTGCAATCGCAAAATAGCTTGATGCATGTGCCAGCTAGTTCCTAAAGTGGGAGACACCCTCTCCCCCCTTTTTTCCATTCTACATCCTCTAGAATGCATACCTTGTTGTTAGATCCACCCTCATGTGGCCATGGCTATTTGTCACACTTTGATCTATGGGAGCCAGCAGTATGATTCCTAGACCTCTACCATAATACTTGTAATGTAGGAAAAAATCTTTCCACATATTTTGCCTGTCCAGCTAACCCTAACCTGTGAAAGTCCAATAATGGGGCCCAGTAATAGTGTTTCATGTTAGTGAGGGATATTCCCTACCTATAATAAACTGTTCTAAACAATTCTGAAAGTGCTTATCCTAGGTCTCCCTCCATACCACAATAACCATCTTAATCATCCCTGCAGCTCCCCAAAAAAAGGCTTCTGCAATGTAGTACAAAGTATTGAAAAGGTGTTTTGGGTTACATACAGGAGGCAGGACAGAGGGATCATTTTATACAATGCTGCTTTTCCCAACCACGATAGTGGTAGTATCTAAATCTAGTCAGACCAGTATTAAGTTCCTTGTTAAGAATGTTTATTTGTCCGATGTAATTTCTATTTCCAGATACCTAAATTCATCTTCACTGACTCTCAGCAGGGCAATGATTGACCACCCTCGCTTTCCCATGTTTGAGTCCTGAAAAATGTGGATTTCAGCAAGCTGATTTTGTAACCTAAACCTACTTTGAACTCCATGAACCTATCCAGCAGGTTCAGTATTTAGCGGCATGGGGTTGGAACATAATGGAGTATGTCATCTGTGTACAGTGAAATGTTATCTTCTTTACCCTACTCCAAACTGAAACCCTCCTCCCCAGGCTGTCCCTGATCCAGCAGGCCAGGAGTTTCACTGCCTCAGTAAAGAAGAGTAGGGAAGGAAGGACAGCTCTGCCTGGTTCCCCTTCCCAACCAGAAGGTTGGTGAAGTCAGCATTAACTTTTACCTACACCATCAGTCCTTGTATAACAACTTGACCCATACCCGCAATGTTGTGCCCCTGCCAAACCCTTCCAGCACCTTAAATAAAGAATTCCATGTAATATGGTCAAATGTTTTTTTGATCCGGATGAAGCAGCATCGGTATGACCGTGATGAGTCTATTTCCCAGTATTTTGGCCAATATCTTCACTTCCATATTCAAATTTATCAATCAAATCAAATTTATAAAGTGTACAGCTGCCTGGCTAGGCATGCCGGCATTAAGTAGAGGATATTGGGTGAAAGGCGGAGCATTAGTCTCTTGTTCGCTTATCTACGTTTACATTTGGGCCATCACTTCCTCCACTTCTTCCAGTGTTAGTGGTCTTTCTAAGTGATCTCTAAGGTCTTACTTAGTTTCAAGTGTTCTAGTCTCTAAAGATAGCTCATTTCTTGATCAACTGTCCCCCTATATATTTATATAGGTCCTCATAAAAGTTACAACGGCCTGGACAATTCCCTCAATCTCGCTTACCTCAATGCTTCTCTCATTCTGCACTTCCTCAATCCATCGCAACCCATCTTTTTACTAGCCTTGGTGCCTACTTCATATTATCTTTCCTGTGTAGCTACGTATTGAGCATGGGCATCTTCATCTCTGAGGGCCCCAGGCGTTTAGCCTTCAGCCCTTTCTTCCCCTCTTTGTCCCTCATCGAAATGTACAGATCAGAACTGAGCTATCCAAAATTTCTCTCAACTTGAAATCCGTTCCCACAGTCCTCAGGAGTCCCATCGCCAGGGGAATAAATAATCCAGAACAGAAAATCAGTTAGTGGTGGGCATCTGAGAAATAAGAATGTAAGGTTTCCCCTGATGCAGCAAGCTCCAGACATCTATCAGTGTGAAACCCCACCCAAATTTCACCAATCTCATCTTGTCTCCCTCCTTGTTTTTTCTCCCTCATGTTCTGACCTGTGTGATATCCATCAACCTTGTTTAACAGCCATTCATCTCCATCCATGTTTTCGTGATTGTGAGGGGATCACTTTTATCTTTTCCACTCACCTTGATCCTTGCATGAATCCTGTATTCAGCAGAAGCTTGTGTCTACCCTTGTATGGGAACTGGCACCCTATACCTTATGTATGTATCTCCAGCAGAAGCACCATATGCTGTTGGTGTCTTCTCAGATATTGACCCACCACTCCACGATTAATTCTGTCCCCCAGCCTATGTATGTTCCATGTTATAATGCTAAACATTTCTCTTGTTTCTGTCATACCTTTTAGCCTTTTATGTCTCTTTCCTTCGGAGTAGGAACTGCAATGCCTTCCCCCAGCCCAGGAGCATGCAGATGAATTACGCCACACAGGAGCTGCTATCAAGCATTACTTTATTCCTAAGCATACACTCACACACCGCGCATTACCTCATAACCACACCCTAACACCTCCCCGCATGTCACGTGTTTCCTTTCCAGAGCCCGCCCAGAACCACGCAGGTCCTAGAGCGCACAACATCAATATGCTACATCTCCCCCTTTGTTAAATAAAAAGTGGCAGACATCCCTAAAATCACATTTCCTTGATTAGTCGATGAGGCGCTCACACTTTTCTGCCGGCTCAAGTGATCGAAGATGATTAAATTCCACTTTGATTGGGCAACGGTAACATAGGCTAAGGCGCTTGAGCCGGACCTGCTGGCAGGATCCACTCACTCGTGGTTTCAGAACTCAACAAACGTCGCTGTATGTGTTTAAAATGTGATGTGTCCCGAGTGATGGATTGTCCAGGACAATGTGCTGTCACCATATGTCCCTTGTATGCCACTACCTGTAACGAATCAGTGACAAAAAGAATGTCTGTTTTCTGTCTTCGTCTCTGCTTAACCAGTACCCAGTCTCCTTTGTCAAAGGCTGTCTCCTAGTCATGGCGATGCCGATCAGCATACATTTTCATTTTCCTCTTCGGAGTTATACTGGTGTCTCAAACCTGGTCAGCATTCACTGATCGATCCTGGGTCCATTGAGGTAGTTTTGTTATAATGGCTCTCTCAAATAGCAAGGTGACTGGACCAGTTGTGTAGTGAGGGGTTGATTAATAGTCCCGGAGGACCTGGCACAGAGTTTGGTTTAGATCGATTTCCTTCATGGACGCTCATTGAATGACCCTCTTAAGGGTGCCCATGAATCGTTCAACGACAGCATTGGCCTGGGGTCAGAGGGGTGTACTCTTTTGGTGTTTTTGTTGAGTCGGACAAGAAATTATTTGAACTCTTTGGTGTTAAAGAGCAGGTCCTTATCAGATTTGAAGGTTTCGGGGATGCCCCATGTTGCAAAGATGTCATCAAGCCATTCTATGGCTTTATCATGGGTTGTTGAAGATAGGTCTTCCACCAAAGGAAAACGTGAATATTTGTCTAAGACTACCATAAGATGGTGTTCATTTCCTAAAGGCCCACAAAAATCAACTGCAACACTCTCCCAAGCATGGGCAAGAAGGTTAGACATTCTCACTGGGTGCTGCATCAGCATGGGGGACAAACAATTGCAAATGTGGCAAGCCTCCAGATCCTTCTCGACTTCCTCATATAGCCGAGGGAACCACACTCAATCTCTTAAGGCTCTTTTGCTGGCTATGATACCACTGTGTCCTTCATGGGCCAGCTCGATGACGTACTATTTTAGGCTTCCAGATATGAAAATTCTTGAGCCTTGCAGTATTACACCTTCTTGGGTGACTGTTAACTCATCCTGTACATTTTTGAACACTTAGAATTCAACATCATCAGCAAGGGGCTGGGTACGTCTGCTCCAGGAGTGCGTGGTGATGAGTTATTTGATTATGGTTATGTCCTTCTCTGCATTGGTGGCAGCAATGATTTGGTCCATAGACAGAGCTGCCGGTGTGCTGGATCTCACAATAAGGTTGAGATATGCTACAGCTGTCCTTGAGGTCGAACTGTGACGAGATAGTGGCACTCATGAAAAATAATCTGCCGGGTTCTGATCCTTTCCCGGTTTGTGCACAATCTCATAGTCATACTCTTGCAGTTTTATCCCCCACCTCTCAATGTGAGGGGGCATCTTAGCCTCCAGGTTTCGAAAAATTGTAAGCAATGCCTCATGATCTGTGATGACAGTAAATCATTTTCCATAGAGGAATACATGAAAATGTTTTCAGGCCCACACGACAGCCAGACTCTCTTTCTTCGGCTGAGAGTAAGCAGGTTCTGTATCAGACAAGCTTCAAATGGCATAGGCGACGATATGTCTCTGAGCATTCGGATGGCCATTGTGTTGAGCAAGGATTGCCCCTAGCCCTGGCAAGCTCGCATCAACCGTTATTTCGGTATGTAACTTGGGGTCAAAATAGGCCATTTCTGTTGCATTCTCAATCGCATGTTTAATGTCTCTGAAACTCTAGTCACATTTCAGAGACCACTGGAATGGTACATTTCACTTTGTCACGTCTCTCAATGAGGCACTCCCTGTAGCAAAGTTGCAAATGTATCTTGAGTAATAACTGGCTATGCCTAGAAAGGATCGCAGCATGGTAACATCTTGGGGGGGGGGGGGGAGTGGATGACAGTGCTTGCACTTTGTCTGGGTCTGGAGTCATTCCCCCATCAGAGAATATGTGCCCAAAAAACTTGAGTTTAGTTTTGTGAAACTCAATCTTTGCAGCGTTCAGAGTGAGACCTGCATCAGCGAGTAACTGGCACACTTGGTTAAGGGCTTTGTCGTGTTCTTCTTGTGTTCTCCCAAAAACCAGTATGTTATCACTGTAATTGAAAGCAGGCTGGATTACTCGGCGAAAACAAACCAACATGAGTCGAAAAAGTAGTAATGTACCTGCAGTTCTCCTCCAGCTCGAGGTGATAGTATCCTTTATTCAGGTCAAGACGAGAAGACACTGGCTCCGTTCAATTTCATGATCATGTCTGCGATGTGTGGACCAGGGTGTCTCTCCCTCTCAATGACTCTGTTTGCCTGGCACATATCAAGGCAAATGTGCATTGCTCCGCTACTGTCCTTTTTTGGTATTACTACAAAGGGGCGGAATCCATGGCATGGGGTCTGTGGAGTGTTCGATGATGTCATGTTTCAAGAGTACTTCTAACTCTTTTTCTTCAGCTTCTTGTAGATAAAAGGCAACTCTACAATGTCGCTGAGCAACAAGGTGAACGTCTTCTTGAAGCTGTACTTTAATTTTCTTGAGTTTTCCCAAGCCATGGAACAACGAAGGGAATCGGCTTATGATCTCAGACTGAGCACAGAGGATGTAGTTGAGGGATATCAACCTCCATGTCAGCAGCGGTGGAAAAACTGAGCAAACAGGCACTCAACAAAGTCCATTGTGTCTCATTGTTGCTGTGAACGGCCCTTGGCTTTGTAGTGGTTCAGAAGCAGCACAAGTATATACCTTTGCACCTCACAGAGAGAGGTGAGGCACAGGGGATAGGTTGTTAAACTTTTCTACTGGCATGATGTTAATCGACATGCCACTGTCTATGATAAAAGTAATTGGGGGATCATTCACTTTCAATGTGATTCTGGGACAGTGTCCAAATGAGGTTTGTAGCCTTGTTTGGTGAGCTTTCTTTGAACTGTAATCTTCTTTACAGGCAGCTAGCCCCACATGCGCACACTGTTCTTTGGTAGACATCATCAGCGCACACCCATCTTCTTCGCTGATACTCGATAATGACATTCAAGAACCTTTGTATGATGAGCTTGAAAACGATTGATCTTTCCTGGTTTCTATTTGTCATAGTTGATATTGCGTTATCGTTTATCGGCGTGGTAAGAATGTTTCTGGAACGTTCTCGCTTCCATCTTTTCTTGCCATTGTGACTCACTTAGTTTTTCCTTAGCTCGGTACACGGTTATGAAATGGTTCTCTTTCCCACAACCTTTGCAGACTTATTCTATGGCTGGACATTTACCTTCATGGGGAAACAAAAATCCCCATCGGAAGCATAGCTTTCTTTTCCTTAAAGATGTCAACCTACTTGTATCTTGTTTATGCTTGTTCTTGGTTTTCATGGTCGAGCCCGAATCATTGTGTGCTGTTCCTGCTTCCATGTCATCTGCTTGTCAGTCTGCTCATTTTCCTGCTCTCACAGCCATCAGCATTTTTTCTAGACTGTGTGTCTCTCTCAGCATGCAACTTCTAAACAAACCTGAAAGGCAGTCATCAATGACTATGAAGCGCATGGCTTCTTCGTCGGTGAAGTCACAGAACTTTCAATGTTTAATGAGTGCATCAAGTCTTTCAACAAACTCGTCTATTGTGTCACCAACCTGTTATCGCGCATGGTTGAAGATATAGCTTTCATAGCTGACATTCGGCATTGGATCGTACTTGGCCTCCAACGCTGCCTTCATCTGCGAGGTTTGTCAAATATTTGATAATCTTCTTGTAATCTTCCTCTAGTACAGGGGTCTCCAACCTTTTCTGCAGTGAGAGCTATTTCTGATCAGTGAAAATCATCATGAACTACTGAAGGCTAAGCAACTTGCGCATTGTTACCAGACAGCCTCACGCCAAGCTCCGTTGACTTTAAGCCTAATGTCCATAGAACCAGATACTATGGTTTGAACAAAATACTTTGACTAGGGGCACTATGACACGACTGCCATGTGTGTTAGTGCTAGTGTGGTCTTTGGGGATGTATGAACATGTGTGCGTATGAATGGGATAGATGTATATTGGTGACTAACAGTCCTTGGTGACTGTCGTATGTACTTGTGGCACTGGAATACCTTTCATCATATGTGGCACTGTTACATGTATATTACAAACATATAACCATTTTTCTAAATGGGAGAAATTTAAAGTGCAGAAAGCGTTCTGCAAAAATGTTCATGATATGGAACATTTTTCTACACTTTAAATTTCTCCCACTTAAAATAATGACTGTATTTTTCAGATATAAATATGGCACCGTATCTACTAGCCCCTGGGAGCAAGATGCCTGCCATGTGTAAAGGCGACACTGAAATGGGAGAAGATTAACCTGAAGAGTTAACTTTATGTTTATATGGATTCAATAAAACTTATCATTTAAATTTAATCCCATTCCCAAGTGTCCCATTTACAAACACCAGGCATATTGCTCCCAGTGGCCTGTAGACAAGGTGCCATATTTATAACGGGACAATACAGCCATTTGTTTAAATGGGAAGAATGTAAAGTGAAGAAACCTGCTTCATAAAACATTAAGACATAATTGGCCTAATTGAAAATGTAGAAAAACATTAAGACTTAGGGCCAGATGTAGGTAACTTCAATTTAGCGAGTCCTTAATAGCGATTTTACCGAATCGCTATTAAGGACTCGCTAAATGGAATGTAGGTAGGAATCGCTAAAATATTGGCGATTCCTTAACATTCCTTAATAACGAATCGGTAATTGAGATTCGTTATTAAGGAATACCTAGCCATTCATTCCTATGGGCTAGGAGGCCCATAGGAATGAATGGGAAGATATTCACTATTAGCGATTCGGTATTGCCGAATCGCTAATAACGGAGAGTATTTCAAGGGTGCCAGGGTGTCCAAAGGACACCCTGTTGCACCCCTGAAATGTGCATGTGTGCACATGTGGCGCACATACATGCCCTAAGGGCATGGATGTGTGCCACATGGCACATTTGAAAAAGCAAAAAGTGCTTTTTAAAGGAAATCGCTACTTACCACCAACTTGAAGTTGGTGGTAATTAGCGATTCCTTAAAGCTCAAGTACACTATTTTTAGTGCTACGTACATTGCATTTAAGGAATCGGTATTTCCGATTCCTTAAATGCAAGAGCAAAATAAGGAATCGCTATTTTGCGATTCCTTATTTTGCATGTAGGTATGAACTCACCTACATTGCACTCAGCCAAATACCGGTCGGTAACGCTGAAATTCTCCGAATTTCGGCGTTACCGACCGATATTCGCCACCTACATCTGGCCCTTAATGTTTTATAGGAATATTTTTCTTCACTTTAAATTTCTCCCATTCAAAAAAAGGACTGTATTTTTCCATTGTAAATATGGCACAGTCAGTCAGTCAAAACTCTTTATTTCGTCCATACACCATAAAAGAGGAATACAAATAAAAACATTAAAAATACAAAGTCAATGTGACTGTATGCAATATACAAAAGCAATAAAAATGGCCTACAAATATCATATAAATACATTAAAATTAGTTAAAAACAATCAATAAAACATTATCCACATCATCTAAATACAAAAGTGATGCTGCATGTCGAAAAAGAAGCTTTGATTTTCAGAGACCAAATAGTAAATCCATCAACTTGATACAAGGCACCAGTGCTCTCAGCAAGCTAGTAGATTAGGGTTAAAAGGTTTATTGGAGTATCAGCCCAGACACCATTCCCACATGTGAGGTTCTCCTAACGTCCTTACATCGTTATTTCCCTTTCAAACGGCCCGTAGTAAAACATTTTTCCTCCTCATTCGCCACATAGCAAATAATTATCTAGAGACTGCAAATACAATGTGCTTGCTAGTGTCTGTTTGCAAAATTCTACAGGCCTCCACGCACTGTGTGGTTCCCAGGTCCCTGAAAATTGGTAAAATCCATTTGGCCCTTGCCCTACTATACTCAAGACAAAAAAACAGGACGCGAGCCACCATTTCCTCACCGTGGCCACAAGATGAGCAGACCGTCTCAGCCAGGCTATCTGAACTCACCCATTTCAATGTGATTGTTCAAATTGGTACTGACCCATGCCTAAACTGGGCCTACAGCTTTCTGGCCAGATTTGGTTCGACTTCTTCTAAGAACTGCTCAGTTTTTTAAAAGTCCTTTACCCTTAAAAAGGTGTCAGTCAAAGAAGGGGCCAGGCTTGACATGCGCATACTAGATTTAAGGTTCCTGAAACGCCTCTTAAGCTCCAATTTGCTGGTTAGTAAACCAATCCCCCCAGGATCCTCCCAAAGTTTAATGGTGCATCTCTAACATATTTAATCTGGGGAAAGTTGCCAGCCCCTGGGAGACCACAGCGGTAGCAGTTCAGGAGTAGCCCAGAGTTTTCTCAAGTACATTAATGGTCTTACTGCAATTCTTTCTGAGATTGGCCTGAGCCCCAAATCTAACCTTAACGGGACCGAGGGAGTGCTAACTGGAAGGCTCAGCACTTGCCTCAGGAACCTATTCTCAACTATTTCTAATGGTTTTGTGGCCTTATGTTCCCAGAGCTCAGCACCGTAAAGTGACGCGCCTGGTGCTTGATAGGTATATATCTGCACAACCGGAGTGACTGGTTTGAGAAAGGAGCCCTGGTGGACCTTCAACAACCCACCGACATTGTTCCAACTTAAGCCTTCAGTTCGAGCTATGTGGTGCCCAGTCTAACAACTCGTTCAGAATGATGCTTATATACTCAAACAGATGGACCTGCTCTAGCGGGGACCTGTTCAAGGTGGGATTGGCACACATTGTACGACAGGTTGAAAACCATATACTTCGTTTGGCTGACATTTATTTCCAACCCTCTCTGCATTCAGAAACTACTGTATTCGTCCAGGATTCTCTGTATGCCCAGGGGCGATTTTGATAGAGGTAATGTGTTGTCCGTGAACATTAACGCCGGAACCCTCATATTTGATAATCTAGGGGCGTCATTATCACAGGTGTTCAGGTGGGCAACCAAATCCTTGACAAACAATGTAAAAGTTTTGGAGCAAGAACACAGCCCTGCCTAATGCCCCTATTGACTGGAGAGGGTTCTGTCACTTCTCCTAGCTGGCCACAGCGGACCTGGGCAAAGTTCTGTTCATGGAGCCTTTCAAAAATTCGGCATAATTAAATTGGGACACCAATCTCAGCCAGCACCTTCCATTACACATTTCTGGGAACCAAATCAAATGCAAATCTTAGATCTACAAATGCCATTTAAAGTCTGCCCCTGTCAATAACAATGGATTTCCAATATATTAGCTGCAGCCTAAACACTTGGTCTATTGTTGATGTGCAGTGTCTACTGGCTACTGGGAGCAAGAGGCCTGCTGTTTGTAAATGTGACAATATGAAATAGGAGAAAATTAAAATGAAGAGTCAACTTAATCATTAAGGTAACTTTTCATTTTCATTTTCTACCATTTAATAGCATTTCTAAACATCATTTTGTTTGCACATTCCAATATTGAGCTGACAAAGACTTATTTAAGTGTTAAATACCTTAGTGCTTCAGTTCTTCACCTCTGTTCCCTGGGTCATAAATCTGACTCAAGCACTGCTCACCATCAGGCCCTGCTATCTGCAGCCTGAAGAGAATAATGTAAAATAAACCCAGTCTTCTCTTAACTTTAAAAGAAAAAATTTGACCCTGTGCTATTTTTAAATGAACTTAAGGCTGTGAGCTACTATGATGATGTCAACGAGCTACTGGTAGCTTGCGATCGACTGGTTGGAGACACCTGTTCTAGTGCATCTATGAAGTCATCGAAGGTTTCGATCCACGCAGCCCACATGGCACCAATGTTCTGTTTCTTAGAAGTGTCGAAAGTTGGTGGTGGTGGCTTCAGGAACACGGCTGCAGGGTATTTTGCGCTCCCTTCTGCCACGATTGAGAGCACGTGCTGTTCGGAGAGCTTTCACCGTGCAGACCGGCATCTGCAACTTCTGGAAGTACTGGCCTTGTGCTTGAACCTGGGTTGCAAATAAGCCTGGGTCGCACAATGTTTCAGTCGCCCTTGACGGTGAGTAACTTCTCTGTTTCTCGTACCTTGCTGATGTTGTCATTATCTTACGCTACGTCTGAATAATTGTTCTGTATTTGGTGCATGGGGCAGCGTTTCTGTCGACCACCTCATCTGCGGTTTTGCCAGGCGTTTTGAATATGCTCCTATGTAGAGCCTACAATTTCATTTGCGGCTGTGAACGAGCTGGAGCAGGGTTTTGACTCCACCTGAGCAGGTCACAGACTGCTCTGCATCGATTCTGGGCACACGTGGCACGTACAAGCAGTTTGCCGTATCGTCACAAATTCTCAGGGAGAGTAGTCTTGTCTTCTCTGGCACGTATCCCCTACTCGTTGCCAGTTGTAGCGTCTTCCCCAGCCCAGGAGCATGCAGCTGAATTACGCCACACAGGCGCTGCTATCAAGCATTACTTTATTCCTCAGCATACACTCATTCACTGCGCCTTAGCTCATACTCCATGTTAACCACACACTAACACCTCCCTGCATATCACGTGTTTCCTCCTCAGAGTCCGGCCAGAATCAAGAGGGTCCTAGAGCTCATAACATCAATATGCTACAGGAACTATTCTGTGGGTAGCTGCTGATCCTTCCATTCCTCGTATGCCTTTGCAATTGGATTTCTTCCAAGTTAACCTGCACCCTTCCTTGGCTGTTTTGGGTTTACTTGTATGAGCTTAGACATCCACATTGATCTTCAATCCCCACACTTCCATTCGGTGGGCTTGAACACACTTCCCTAAATTTTTAAGGACCTTCATTCCAACTTTCCATTTTAACTGAACTGTGCCCTGTGATTTTCGGCCTTTCTTTTGTTTGCCTCACACTCCTAGTTCACCTTTATATGTTGAGAAGAATATTGTCTCAAATAAGTTTTATTTCAGCAGGCTCGAGTCTCTACTCTTCTTTATTATCTGGGCCTCGCTCCACTTCCATCCTCCATCATACCGAGTTCTTCATAACCTGTTTCTGTTTCCATTGTATCCAGCCTGCTTTCTCTAGCATTTCTCACTTGTCTCTTTTGTCTTGATCTTTCCATTTTCTGCTAGGGCCTAATTAATAGCCCTTTTAGGGCTATCTCTCTTTCCTGTCTCATCTTTACTTGTTCATTTAGCTCTTTGCTTTCTATTACTATGCTTTCTCATGTGCCTCAAAGAAGAAAGATCTTGATCCATGAAGGACCTTCAGTTTGCCCAGGTATAGAAGCATGTATTGTACCGTTATGGCCATACATAAGTTACTTCCTCACTTCATCAAAGGTTTTCCTCTGTTTCAGCACTTTCCTTATGTGATCAGGAAATAACTTCACTTTCATATTTTTCCTGCCCGCATCTGAACTGCATCTTTGTCCATATAATAGAGCATCTTGACTGGTCTGGGGGGCTCCAGGAGGCAGTCACCGCACCAAGGCATTGTGGGTCCGCTCCACCACAAGACACGGAGATACTTTCTATGCGCCACTATTGTCTTCAACCAGGTTTTTAAGAAACAGTTCTGAGTGCGTGCCTGCCACCACTTCTGGTAGACCTACTCCTCAGGTTGCTCCTCTTGGCTCTCCCCTTCGTAGCTTCCACTTTTTCATCTATGTTTTTAGTGATCAGCAGAAGTTGTGCTACCTTTTCTTCAACTCTCCCATTGTGTCCTCCAAGTTGTATATTTTCTCTTTTGTCACCATAGCTCGTTGAGATACATTCCATAGGTCCTGGTAACTACAGCCATGTCCACGCCCACTTCTCCAATTTTATTTGCCAGGTCCGGCCAGGTTTCCCTAATCACCTGCAGAATGGTATCAATAGGGTAGTCCATATTTTCCCCAGTCTTCGACAACCCCTTGATGTTCCGGTTGGTGTCCCATTATTCACCAGTGTTTCTAAAGCCCTGGTGTACTTATCCATTGTCCCCTGCTTTGTGAGCACCACCCCTTATCCTTTGTCATGCATGTTTCTTGAACTTGACTTATGCACAGGACGACCAATGTGGAGATGTGGCCTATGACCCAGGCCCGTGTTTGGTTTGGTTTACAGTGGTGAGGGGGTTGGCCTCCCTCTACTTCCTACAATCACAGTTCAGATACCAGGTGTATGTTGCTTCTCTGCAGCCTGACGGCTCTCTCTCAGCTGCTCCCACCTTCACTCTTCCTGGCCTAGCTGTGTTTGATCCCACAATATCCTAGGCTAGCCCCCTCCTCTGCTACTTCTGGGATGTCACTATTGGTCAAGGCTTGGGCCTTACTCCCTTTCCAGGACCTCTTGTTCTTCCTTTCTGTCTGTCATTCTTGCCATTTTGGCTCCCCGCTCCACCTTTCTACCTTTATAAGGCCTCTCGTTGTTGTTTTTGTTTTTTAAAAGAACATTTTATTGCTTTTCCAATGCTTACATGTACAGGCAAAAGAATAAGTAACCAGTACATCAGAACGGCATCTCTACATACGGAGGGTACAACATTCAAAGAAGTACCGGGTGTTTCTCGTAGAGTCTCATCCGGTAGGGACATTTGGTGCATTATCCACCAATAATTAGACAAACACAATATTTCTCTTTGTCATAATATCTGTGCAGGCTAGGCAGTCCATTGTCTCCGTAAAGGCTCTCATTATCGTGTTGCTTAAAATACAAGAGCAAACCTTAAACCCATGGGACACAGAGGTATTTGGATTTTATCTGCAACAGTGGTTCTCATTGGTATAATTCAAACAAAACATAAATGGTAGGTTAAACTACCTTATGCAATTAATACTTATGTAAGAGACCAAAACCATATAAATAGAGTTGTTATGTTATGTTATTTTATGTTAAAATGATTTCTAAAGCGCACGGCTGCCCCAGAAGGTGCCTCCTGGCACTATTCACAGGAGAGACACAGCAGCGACAGGGTAGTGAGATCATCAACCTTACTGGAAAACAGCCATGTTTACAGCTATTTCCGGAATTGTAAGTGATCTTGAATCTTCCTGAGGTTGGGTGGCATAGAGTTCCATAGGGTCGGAGCTAAGACTCGACAGGAGCAGCCTTCCATTCTGGCTCTGGAGGATGTGGGCCAGGTGTAGATCAGCAGAGCGGAGTGCTCTGGAGGGCCTGTAGAATAGCATCAAGGGAGCTAGGCTAGGTGCTCCTTGCTTATATAGTGTTTCGTGGTAGATGCATAGGGACTTGAACTTAGTGAGTTTGCCGATTGAAAGGCAATGGAGCTTTACCAAAAGATGGGAAGCAGAGCTGAATTTAGGAAGGGAAAAAAGAAGTCTAGCAGCAGCGTTTTGGACAACCTGCAACCAGTTCAGAACAAACTGTTTTGCACCCAGATACAGGATGTTGCAGTAATCAAGACGCAAGATGACCAATGATTGTACAATTAATTGGCATACTTGCTGGGAGAAGGGTCTCAAAATGGACTCAAAGTCCCTAAGGATGACAAAACAATGACCCGCTAGTGTCTTAACTTGTGTTTCACTACTGATTTAGGTTATGGGGGGGGACATAGTATTTCCAGCCACCATTGATCACTCCAGAGATGGGTGTGCCTGCTCAACAGGAGGATCTCTGTTTTATTGGCATTGAGTTTCAAGCAATTTTCATGCATCCATCCTGCGACAACTGTTGATCAGTTTTTAAAAATTGATGCAGCCGCTGATTGATTTTGCTGACAAGGAGATGAACAGCTGAGTGTCGTCAGCATACGAAATTCCAAAGGACTTCACAATCTTAGCCATGGATCTGATGTAAATGTTAACAAGCATTGGTAAACGTATTAGGTTTCACCTATGTGATTAATATTAAGCTGTTTTTTGTTGTAATGTGTAGCTTGCTGAGTAGTTGTACAATATAAGTTACAGAAAGACTGTTAAAATGTTATAACTTTTTTCTGTACATAAAGGCAATATATTGTGCTGTTACTAGTGGTATAGTGCGGGTAAGTAATAGCAAGGAGCTTTGGGCCCCGGTGTCACTGCACCTGCTGATCCATTGAAATCATGACCCTAGAGCCTGCAAGGTAACTGCACTTGTGACTGCTTATTTAGTACTTAAATATAGCAATATTTGGTGTTTAGAAGAGTTCTGACAACTTTTGGCCCCGATGCCACTGCACCTGCAGCACCATTGAAATCATGGTCATAGTGCCTGCTTGATAACTGCACTTGTCACTGACTGTTTAGTAGTAAAATTTAGCAATATTCTGCGTTTAGCGGGGTCCCTAGAGCTTTTGGCCTCCGTGCCACCGCATCTGCTGCACCATTCAAATCAAGTTCCTTTCAACTGCAATGAAACTGCAATTGTGGTTGCCTGTTTAGGAATAAAATATAGCAATAATCGGTGTTTAGTGGGGTGCCTTGAGCTTTTGGTCCTGGTGCCACTGCACCTGCTGCACTATTGAAATCATGACCCTAGTGCTTGCTAGATAACTGCACGTATGACTGCCTGTTTAGTTGCAAAATATAGCAATATTATGTGTTTAGAGGAGTTCTGACAACTTTTGAACCCGGTGCCACTGCACCTGCTGCACCATTCAAATAATGACCCTGTTGCCTGCAAGATAATTGCACTTGTGACAGCATGTTTAATAGTAAAATATAGCAAAATTAGGTGTTTAGAGGAGTTCTGACAACTTTTTGGCCCAGTGCCACTGCACCTGCTGCACCATTCAAATCATGACCCTGTTGTCTGAAAGGTAATGGCACTTGTGACTGCCTATTTAGTAGTAGAATATAGAAATTGTAGGTGTTTAGTGGGGTGCCAAGAGCTTGTGGTCCTGGTGTCACTACACCTGCTGCACCACTAAAGGTTTGACCCTGTTGTCTGCAAGGTAACTCCATTCGTGACTGGTTGTTTAGTTTTAAATTTTAGCAATATTCTGGATTTAGTGGGATCCCTGGAGCTTTTGGCCCCGGTGCCACTGCACCTGCTGCACCATTCAAATCAAGTCCCTTTTAACTGCAAGGTAACTGCAATTGTGACTGCCTGTTTAGTAGTCAAATATAGCAATAATATCTGTTTAGAGGAGGTCTGACAACTTTTGTGCCCGGTGCTACTGCACCTCCTGCACCATTCAAATCATGACCCTGTTGTCTGCACGGTCACTGCACTTGTGACTGCCTGTTTAGTAGTAAAAATATAACATAGCTCTTGTATATTAACTTTATTTTTAACACACAATGTTTATTACAACATTTAGAATTTGATCATAATGACCAAATAGATTAAGTTGAAAAAATCAATTCAATAATGCCTACAAAGTGCAAAGAAAGGTACTGAGGCACAAATAGTAAATGCCACAAACATTCTAAGGCTAAAGCATCTGCTTTACACAGCTAAGTAATACAAAGTAAGCATTCTAGCATACTGTTAGAAGCTGCCTACCTTTACCATGGGAAGAGATCTTATCTTGACAGTGAACGGGGCTTAAACAGTGAGAACATCTTTAGTAGAAGTATCGTAAATGTGTTCAGCTAGGGGAAGATAACAAAAAAAGGTTCCACACAAAAGTGAATGAACACAGTAATTTGACATAACTGATAAGAGCCCCCTTTTAAGATATATTAAATTCAAGAGATTTCGCAGTGCAGGCGAAACCTAAAAAGGATGGGGCTATGCACAGATTATAACATATGAGTTTATGTAAGACACATGAGTTTAAATAAAACAAAAAATATTGAGTATTCACAGAAAAACAATACCAATCAAAATACCAAAAAGTGCAATGTGACCCCAGTTGAGAGCCCGTAAAACTGCAATGCAAAGCAAACAAATACAAAAACTGGGCTTATCAACTAGTAACAAACGATTCATCAAATATCTTCAATAGTCTATATAATAACAAATCCTTAATTGATTAGTTTGTTACTCCTTTGTGTCAACACAAATTTCGACCAACATTAGATACAAGGGTCTCATCGGGACTGTAAAGATGTGGAGACAACTACAACGAGGATAATACCATTAGGAAAGGGTGGTGGTCCCAAGGAAAACAAGATTCCATAATACTGGAAACTATGTTACCTGATGTGTCCAGAGTGGGACAACTACCACCCAGTAGCCCAGATTACCAGTTTCACTTCAGTGAAAAGGTGAAAAATATAAGGTATTTACAACGAATGATCAACCCTGTTGGGGTAAAGAAGTGCCAATAATTCATCAATATTATGCTATTCTGCACGGAGCTTGGGTATCACGCAGAGGGTAGCGAGATGTGGTCTTTAGCTCTCCTGCTCTACGTGCACCTCCCTTTGATACTTCCTGGGGTAAGTGCCTCTATTTAATCATGATTCTGATTTAGATCAGCGTGTTACAACTACATACTCTATCTATATTATTAATTATTGGCACTTCCCCCATCAGGGTTGATCCCTCGTTGTAAATACGTTATATCCTTTAACTGGGGTGAAACTGGCAATCTGGACTATTGGGCAGTACTTGTCCCACTCTGGACACCACAGGCAGCATCGTTCCCAGTATTCTGGAATCTTATTTTCCTTGGGACCACCACCCTTTCCTAATCATATTATCCTTATTACAGGGTCCCCAAATCTTTACAGTCCTGATGAGACCGTTGTATCTAGTGTGGGTCGAAACGTCGTCGACACCAAGGAGTAACAAACTAAATAATTAAGGATTTGGTATTTTATAGACTTTTGAAGATATTTAATGTATCGTTTGTTACTAGTTGATCAGCCCAGTTTTTATACTTAGTGGCATTGTTTGTCTTGCATTGCAGTGTTATGGGCTCTGCACTGGGGTTACATTGCACTTTTGGTATTTTGATTGGCATGGTTTTCTGCAAATACTCAATATTTTTGTGTTATATATAAACTCATGTGTCTTACATAAACTCATATGTTATATTAGCTCTATTTTTATGGTGGTGGCAATAAATTGCATGAGGTATTTTAACCTCTTATCATTAATGTTTTGTTTGAATGATACCAATGAGAACCACTGTTGCAGATAAAATCACTGTACTCATGTAGCACTTTGATTAACCATGTTTGTGAATTTCCCTCCAAGGTCCCCATATCTTTTTGAGTTTCTTTGGGCAACTTCTGGCCCTGTACACAGCCGCTTCAGCTTGCATACACAAATCCATGTTTTGGGCTCATTGTGTTACCTAAACACAATGGGTTTTGGTGATACAATGGGTCCCCATTTTTTATTTGATTTATGGCCTCTTCTCCATACAAACAAAAATACCAAACATGTCCCTACTAAAAAATAGTTTGTGACTAAAAACTATATTGTGCTGGTGTTTAGAGAAATACATAAAATCAATACAATTGTATCATATCAGTGAGTCAAAGACAACATGCAATCAAAATAAAATATGTAAATGACTAGGATTCACATGGGCATATATCAATTAATATTTATTAACATTTATATATACAATCAAATTCTTTAAAAAGATTAAAAAACATTTCATAATACAACATACAATCACAAGAAAACAGAGTTGTCGACGCTGCGTTTCGGTGAGTAGATAAATATACACCTTCTAACATTCATATTCACTATATTTTTTAAAAAATGTTTTAATTTTTTGTTTACAAACTTGTAACCATTTATATTTACTCTATTGTCACCAGCACTTAGAGATATATAGTCTTCACTCTAAAGTAGTGAAGAAAAATTTTAACATCAAATTTACTAAACATCATAATCATCTAAAATGAGAAAACACATACCTATCTATTGACGATGTATCTTTGCAACGACATTTGGTCAATGACTAAGTTCTTATGACCACGTATATTACTTTTATATTCTAAATACTAGCCTTTTTGTTATAGTTATCCCTCATTCTAAAATGGCCGCCCCATTATTAGTTTCGAACCTTTACTTATTTTTCTCATTATCTTTTTATCAATAGGCCGAGTGAGGAATTCCATGTCGTTTGTGGCCAATATGTTTTATAATTAGCCCTAAAATAAAAGTGATATAATGCACTTTTAACGGATATTAGGTATAGTGATGGTTTCCTGTTACAAGATGGCCGCCCTATATCTGGTACGCTAATCTGACACGTCTATAAGTAGAGAGTTATTATTAACAAATACTCAGAAGGCACTCTTATATGAATTATAATATTATTAGGTCTAGGCCGTTAATAAATATAAATCCTCGCTTTGATTAACATTATGTTATGCTCGGATTAGTTCCGATCACGCGACTCCAACTAGATCCAGTTAAAAGCAGCTTCGGGTCGAACACCTTCATGGATCCTGACTCGGAAGCTGTACATTGATTGTGAGGAGGCCGGACTTTCTTTATGAGGTGAGCCGTAGGTTCTGAGATTTAGTGCCTCGTTTCCCAATAGAATGAGATACTTATAGCAGTGTGATTTGATTAAACACACAGATCCCTACATGCGCAGTGGATCTAGCGACTAATACAGAATACTATTGGTCGCGCCGGTAACATTTGTATTGAGTACCGTCCACATCTCCCCTTTATCAAGCCGGGATAAGCGGCAATACAATAGTCATGTTTAAAATACTTTAAAGCCAGACTTATATATGTCGAGACAAAACAATAGACGTAATTATACTATCTAGAAAGTAGTATGGCTCATAAAGGTACACGCCATTATTAGTTTCTAGTAACCCGCAATCAGTATGCCTACATGCGGTCCACTGTCCATTAACAATAATAATAATGACAACCAAATAGATTATAGCATACGTGTTGACAATTCTTATATAAATGTTCCGATTATAGGTTCTTATTACTACGGCTGTCTATGCGCCAGAACGACCACAACAGACTGCTGCCCTGGATATTGACCCAATTTAGCGGCACATTAGTCTATTCTGGGGATTCCTATTGCGACGCATCCCTTGACTTGTGATATGGTCCAGTTTTCTTGATTTCTGGTAAGCTGTAGTTCTATAGTTAGTGGCTCATCAATTTGCCCTCCTGTATTTCATGGGTATAACACCTTTTAATATCTGTTTTCTAGCACTCGGGACTTCCAGTGCATGACAAATAAACGGTGGTATCAATGTACATACATATACCGACTAATTTTTTGTTGCAAGGTATGTTGTTTTGCATTTGTTTTAAATAAATCCAATTTGGACGCACCAGTCGAATAATTACTATCATCATTTAAACAAATTTTTGCTTTTTTTGGAAATTTAAGGTTTTTTGACGAGCTGATCATCCTTATTCCCTCATTTCTACAAATTGATTCGCACAAAGATCTAGGAATACTGAATTCTAGTCTCGTTTTAACACTTTTTAGGTATGTGTTTTCTCATTTTAGATGATTATGATGTTTAGTAAATTTGATGTTAAAATTTTTCTTCACTACTTTAGAGTGAAGACTATATATCTCTAAGTGCTGGTGACAATAGAGTAAATATAAATGGTTACAAGTTTGTAAACAAAAAATGTAAAAAAATTTTTAAATATAGTGAATATGAATGTCAGCAACATGTCTGTTTTTACAATGTCATAATGTTTTTATTGTCTAGAAAACTGTCCTGAAGAAGGAGTATATTTATCTACTCACCGAAACGCAGCGTCGACAACTCTGTTTTCTTGTGATTGTATGTTGTATTATGAAATGTTTTTAATCTTTTAAAGAATTTGATTGTATATATAAATGTTAATAAATATTAATTGATATATGCCCATGTGAATCCTAGTCATTTACATATTTTATTTTGATTGCATGTTGTCTTTGACTCACTGATATGATACAATTGTATTGATTTTATGTATTTCTCTAAACACCAGCACAATATAGTTTTTTAGTCACAAACTATTTTTTAGTAGGGACCTGTTTGGTATTTTTGTTTGTACTTTCCCTGTCCATGATTGAACCTGAAGGGTATCTCCCTTGTTTTTTATTGTTCTCTTCTCCATACATCCATTCCCGGGGTGACATGGTAGGTCTACGGGGACTACAGAAGTCTATACAATATCGGGACTAGAGTCGGGCATCTCCTCAGTTGGGGACATGACCCTTTGATCCCATCTTTGGCCCTCCTCACTATGTGACATCTAGGCCAGCAACTAGCCCACCTTATTGCCCATCTCATACAGCTTTGTTGCTTTACAAAGTAAAGTGACCTCACTTTGTTCTCTACTAACTGTTAATACTGTTTTCTTGCTATTGTTGTTCAATCGGTCAAATCCATGTCAGAGTTAGGCATGTAGTCACTTTCCCATTGAGTCTGGCATGTTTTCAAATCTCTTACGGTTTTAGCTGTCTTGCTACATTTCCCTGTAATTCTGGAAATGAGTTGGGCATGGATCACCGTTTTATATGCCTCCCAAACTGTTACTCATGATTGCACTGACCCTATATTTTCTGCCAGATATGTCTCAGTTGCCTCCTGCAAATATTTCTGAGCATCCCAGTCCCTGATATCCCAAAGGTCCAGCCTCCATCCACCTCAGCCCCCACTGCCTACCTCTTTCTGTCACTGGGGCGAAGTATTCCACCTCATACCCTTCTGATGTACCTCGTTCCTGCCGTAATTATATCTAGGTAAATTACTTAATGCCAATATGCATCTCCAATTCACCCAACTCTCCCCACCCCACATCATCATGCTGCAGGTTCAAAACTACCCGCCTCCCCAATGCTTGAGGTGTCTGTTGCTGCCCTCCGCAAAAACATCAAACATAATAAATCCTTTCAGTTGCCAACATATTCTGTATTTCTGTTGATTTGGCAAGTCACAGTTTTGCCTACAATCACATCCGTTTCACTTCAGCTTTCCCCCCTACATGTTGCTTACTCTGAACCTTCTGTCTTAGTTGTCAGGATGGAGCAGATTTTCCAAGCTGGTGTATCTCCCAGAGCTGTTCATCTCTCCTGAGTTTTATGTCTCCATATTGCTGCTTTTGTTGCTTTTATTAGGTGTCTGTGCACTCCTATGTCTCTTGCCTCCTACAGGGCCACAAGATTCCAGCAACTCCCATGCTTCATCTGGCGAGGTAAAGAACCATGATCTCTCTTCTGCATCCACCCTGTGATTGGTTGGGAAAATCATTGCATATTTCAGATCTTGTTTGTGCAGCTCGGTTTTTACTTTGTCAAAAGTTCATCGCTGAGCCTGCACTTCTTGTGTGCAGTCAGGAAAGACCATAGTTGTTCAGTTTTCAAAAGTCACTGGAGCATGTAGGCACGCCACACATAAGATAGCATCTTGATCCCTATAGTTAAGTTTGAATACAACGATTGGGTGCTGCTTTGCTCCTGGCCTCGGCAGGGAACAAGGCATTCAGTGAGCCTGTTCCACCATGTAGTTGGAGGATATGTCTCCACCATGAAGTGGGGGGATATGTCTCCAGGTTTCATGTTGGTTACTACCAAGTTCTAAATAAAGTGTTATATATTCCACTATTTCCGAAAAACTCTACCTTTCTTACGTTGTTATGGCAAGACCTGCACTTGGCATCCTCGGCATCCTCTGCCCTGGCGTGTAGACATCGAGATATGTCCTTCAGGCACCTCACCTCAGCCTAGAGTGATTTCATAACCTTAGGGTGTTCTTTCAGTGTTCTTTCAGCCAAGGTTACCTATGACGTGATTTTTTTCATGTCGGCACATATTAAGTTAATGTCCACTGACACAGTATCTATCATACTTTATAAAGCAGATCTAGTGTCCGTGATCGTCAGTAGTTGTTCTTTCATTGAAGGCTCGATTTCATTCAAGCTCCCAGATGCAGGGTCCCGTTTGGGATAGTGTCATCATTTGTCACTCCACCCCTAAAGGTGTATTTATCCATTTTATTAGTCTGTTGCACCCTGTGGCCCTTTTCTCAAGCTATATTTAAAGGGAATCCACACCCCTCACTGTTGAGATTGTCCAAGGAACAGCGATGCCTTCCAGACCCTGGGTCACGTATCTTCCCCAGTTGATCTAGCCACTTCTGAATGTGTATGCTCATTCAGGGCTTCCCTGTACACCTCCAAAGAGCATCAGGAAACCCTCTCGAGGGATCATCCCTTGTCTCAGGCCTTGCTTATATATTCAGTACCAGTGTCCTGTCTCCTTCAAGGTCCATCTCGCCCAGGATACGGGACGACCACTGGTCTAGCCATGCTGTCGGCCCCCCAACTGTACGCTATCACCAATTCCCTTTCAAGACCCCAGAGCCTTGGCTTGCCGACCCTTGAGTGATGTCTTAGGCCTCTTCACTTCATCTTCCTACTCCATCCGCAAAAGGGGCGACAGATGCAGGCCTGCATGAAGGGTGATCTCAGGGCCCTCTCTAGGTCTCACACTGCATGACCATTGCACAGCCGACAGCCCCTCTCTCCACTCCAGTGGCATGCACTGTCTCGCTGTGTCTTAGTATTCAGGCAACCTTCTATTTGGGGGCCATCCTTCTTCAGCTGCACTGCAATACCGCTCGTGCACTCGCCTTTTTGAGTCTTTGCAGCCTGGGCCCGTGTCAGGGTAATCCATTCCTCCATGGCGCTGGACCAATCTTTACCCCCTGTGTTCCACACTGAGGAAGGGGGAGGCTGGTCTCTGTGGAACCTTTATTAGATGGTCCCTTCACAGCTCCCAAAGCAGCCACAGTCCTCGTGCCATTTCTTGTTGCCACACTCTGGTCTCATCAGCCATACACATTTGAATGCCGCGGCAGGTCACCATCTTAGTTGTTGCCACCTCTTGCCGGGATTCTAATAACTTTATTTACAGGGTAGGTTACGTTTGCCCTGTGAACACCAAGACCTGGAGGTGCGCCCTTTCCCCAAGGGGCTTTATGAAAAAACACAAGAGCAACACATACGTCCATGCGAACTGGGTATACAAGTATTAACTTTTGACAAGTGTTCACATGGAACTCATTTTAGTAACAATTATATATTAGCACAATTACTTTCTGTGTTTGATTTAATCACTGAAAATTATACAAGCACGTATGACTGAATTTTGGTTTATGCAACAATAAGAAGTAGCCAGAACAATTTACTTTCTTTTCACTTGATTCAGCCGAATCAAGTATTTATTTTGTTACAATACAAAAAAAAAAAAAAATTTGTTATATGAAAGGTTTATTTCCACATATATTTTTAACTTTTTTTCTAAATACGGCGCTTAAAATATTCTGAGTGATTACTTTGAGAAAAGAAGAAGAGAGTGGTCAAAGAACCCCAAGTGAAAAAACCATAACATAAGAATGTGTGACAATGAAGTGACTTGGAATAAAAACACGGTTATTGGTAAAAAAAGAGGATGTCCAATCATTTGATTTTCAATGGGTGGAAGATCAACCAGATTTGTTCTGGAGCTTCACTCTATGGACTATCCCTTTTACTGTTGTCAACGACGTTTCAACCCTACTCGAGATGTGAGGGTATCATAAGGACAGAAATTGCCAGGGGACTGAAAATTGCGCCGCATTAGAGATGACTAAGATATAGGGAGAATAGGTCAGGTGGTGGTTGGAAAGGCTACAAAGGCTTGTTAGATCAATTTACCTAAGCGACAGATGTGCTCTTCCTAGTCTGTGTGAGTCAGATTCGGTACTCATAGTAAATACATCCTTATTCAGAGGGCTGAGCAGACCTGCAGAGAACAAAATGGGGACCTAATGGTTTTAATTAAGGAGTACAAAGATCAATTTAATTAGAAGGTGTCTATAGTCTACTCGTTCATGCAAGACAGCTATTATTCTGGACTCACCGTGGATGGGAGTCCAATGGCTCAACAGTGATTACTGACTGTATTCTTAAGAATTGAAGTTCGGGAGTCTTGTGGTTCAAGTCATACCCCCAATTAAATTATATTCCCTGAATAGAGGGTGAGAATACAGGGAATTACACAACTAGTCGGACTAGTAACAAGCATTGGCATAGCCAATAGGTCTCGCCTTTGGGGCCTTATAAGTGTTTAGCCAGAGCTATTGACTTTGCCAATGTCTTTAAGCTGTGCTGTAGAGAAGTGTGGCTGGTGGTGGGAGAGGGCTGCGGGGCAGAGAGAGGTGAGGGAGATGTGAGGTAGAGAGAGAGAGGGAGAGGTGAGGTGAGGTGAGGCAGAGAGAGGGGTGAGGGGAGTGAAGTGGACAAGTATGAAGTGATCGTGAGGTAGAATGGTGGTGGGAGAGGGCTGCGGGGCAGAGAGAGGTGAGGGAGATGTGAGGTAGAGAGAGAGAGAGAGAGGTGAGGCAGAGAGAGGGGTGAGGGGAGTGAAGTGAAGTGGACAAGTATGAAGTGATCGTGAGGTAGATTGTTAGGAGGTGGGAGAGGGCTGTGGGTCAGAGACAAGTGACGCATTGAGGCAGATGTGAGGTAGAGAGAGGTGAGGGGGAGTGAAATGGTCAAGTATGAAGTGATCGTGAGGTAGATTGGTGGTGGGAGAGGGCTGCGGGGCAGATAGAGGTGAGGGAGATGTGAGGTAGAGAGAGAGAGAGGGAGAGGTGAGGCAGAGAGAGGGGTGAGGGGAGTGAAGTGAAGTGGACAAGTATGAAGTGATCGTGAGGTAGATTGTTAGGAGGTGGTAGAGGGCTGTGGGGCAGAGACAGGTGGTGACGCATTGAGGCAGATGTGAGGCAGAGAGAGGTGAGGGGGGGTGAAGTGGTCAAGTATGAAGTGATCGTGAGGTAGATTGGTGGTGGGAGAGGGCTGCGGGGCAGAGAGGTGAGGGAGATGTGAGGTAGAGAGAGAGAGAGAGAGAGAGAGAGAGAGAGGGAGAGGTGAGGCAGAGAGATGGGTGAGGGGAGTGAAGTGGACAAGTATGAAGTAATCTTGAGGTAAATTGTTAGGAGGTGGGAGAGGGCTGCGGGGCAGAGAGAGGTGACGCATTGAGGCAGATGTGAGGCAGAGAGAGGTGAGGGGGGTGAAGTGGTCAAGTATGAAGTGATCGTGAGGTAGATTGGTGGTGGGAGAGGGCTGCGGGGCAGAGAGAGGTGAGGGAGATGTGAGGTAGAGAGAGAGAGAGAGAGAGAGAGAGGGAGAGGTGAGGCAGAGAGAGGGGTGAGGGGAGTGATGGACAAGTATGAAGTAATCTTGAGGTAGATTGTTAGGATGTTGGAGAGGGCTGCAGGGCAGAGACAGGTGACACATTGAGGCAGATGTGAGGGAGAGAGAGAGAGAGGGAGATGTGAGGGAGAGAGATGGAGAGGGGTGAGGGGAGTGGTGAGGTTGATAAATCGGTAGAGGGAAGTGCGGTAGTAGAGACAAGGACCGAGAGACGGAGGTGACGTCAGTATGCAGATGGGGCTGAGTGAGAAGTGAAGGAACTGGACATACAGGGAAGATGGATGGAAAAAGGCCAGAGAGAGGCGGCACTGCGAGTATATGAAGTACAGGAAGAGAGAGTTGATGGTGACTGTGTTGTACCGAGAGAGGGGTGAGGTAGCCAAAGCTACTTGGAGGGCTGAGATCGAGAGAAGATGAAGGTGAATAGAGCTGTAGAGAAAGTCAGAAAGCGGGTAAGAGAGAAGAGTAAAGTGCAAGAGATACGATGAAGTAAGAAAAGAGACTTGACACAGGAAGATTACATTGCAATTACCTCCCCCAGCTGCCTGTGTGCAAGGGTTGAGGCTGGGTCGGCCAGGCGTGCCCCCTAAGAGCCAGGTTTGACAACATTTGAGGCAATGAAAAGTGACTCAAAATAATGCAAACCCGCACAAAGTGTCGATTTGGGATTAATGTTCCAATGCAAGGGTTGATTTGCACTGGAAAGTTATTATATTGCAGAGCAGCAGTAAGAACAAGACGCGCGCCGCGAGACGCGCTCTGTGGTGGGGGGAGGGGGAGGAGCGTTGAAGCGCGCGCTTGGGAGAGCAAGTGAGAGGAAAGCCAGATGGCGCCTGATCGAGCGATGCGAGGAATGCGCGTAACCGCATGCTCTAGGCCACACAAAAAGCTGTGGTCTGCTTTTTAAAGCCCACTCACTAAATGTCTCGCCAGAGCAGCGCATGCGCTGGCTCAGGCGAGACCTAAAAAGTGGTGCTGTTGAGTCAGTGCTAATGTCAACTGACTCACCTTCATAGCACCGATGTGCCAAACAGTGCCTATGTCTGCCAATAAAGGACCCTGTGTAAACAATCTGTTTAGCCTGCAGAGTTGATCTGCTGTCTTTCCCCCAATGGAATTTCTAGCTATAAACAGAGGGCGAGAAATTACGGGAATTATAGATCTCGTCATGAGGCTACTTTGAAAGAAAGTGCCGATGAGTTCATGCTATACTATCGCTGACTCACCTAGGGAAATGGTGTGCGAAATGAGTTGCGGTCCGCCAGTGTCGGACATAACACGAAGGATGAATCATCTGCAGAGTTAATCTGCTGTAAACCTGAGCTCCCCTCGGGCTGGGAGTCTAAGGACGCCGTTTATTTAATCCAAGCGGAAGCCATTAGCGGCTTTGAACCTTGACCTCTGTGACATTGCATACGTATGCGTCGCAACATCACAGGCAAGGAGGGTAAGGAACTAGACCTACAATACAGTCGGTTGCCATCCAGAGTGTAAGATCTCAGTGCGCAATTTCAGGAAAGAAGCGGGAAGTGTCATCTCGATATTGGGTACAAAAGAAATAGACTGAGAGTGTACAATAAATACATATTGGTCATGAAAAAGGACTGGTATTTACAAGATAATCAACAATGATAAATACATATACCTCATAGACATATGGATACAGAAACAAAAAATACTATTTGCAACATGATGATCAGGGAAAGGGACCATCATTGTGGTATACATAGAGCCCTATAGGTGGTAATACATTGGTGATAGTAACTCGGGATGGCCATCGATGGTACATCGTGAACAATTTACATTATTGAATGTGGCCATCCTTCATGCATAATGGACATTTACATACTAAAAAATAAAGAACAAAGAACAAAGCGCAAGGCACAAAATTATTTTAAAGGTTAAACAAACCAATGCAATTGGCAATAAGTTCATGTATTCCTGATTCTGACACTCAAGGTGTTACTCAATTAAAAAGATGGGTTTACGAAATCAGATTTGTTGTAAGTATTTCGGAGGCTGGTTGAGGTCTAATTTACCAGTAGGAAGTATTACAGTTATGTTATGTTATGTTAATTAGAACTTGTAGAGCGCTCGTTCACCAACAGGTTTCTTGGCGCTGGAAATTTTACTTTCCATTAGGGGTTACTAGTTAGGAAGGTCCAGGTCTAGTTGTAGGCTTGGGTGAAGAGCCAGGTCTTCAGCATCTTCCTAAAGCGAAGGAGGTCTGACTCAAGTCTCAGTGGGGGTGGAAGAGCATTTCAGAATTTAGGACCTAGTATTGAGAAGCGTGACCCTCCTGTTCTTTTACGTCTAAAGTCTGGTACCTCTAGTAAGTTCATGTGCATGGATCTTAAAGTACGGTGGGGGGTGTACTTATGGATTTTTGAGGAGATGTATTTTGGGCCGGTCCCGTGTAAGGCTTTAAACAGGATACAGCCGGTTTTAAACATGGAGCGCTGCTCCACTGGGAGCCAGTGCAGCTCTTTTAGCAGTGGCTTGATGTGACATCGTCTGCCTTGTTGGAATATAATTCTGGCTGCCTGAATTTGTATTAGCTGCAGACGATGTATCTGGTTGTGCTGAAGGCCTAGGTATATTGAGTTGGCATAATCGATTCTTGATAGGATCAGGGAGATGATGATTTGGATACACGCCTCTCTTCTGAAAAATCTTCTGATTTTCCTCAGTTTCCGCAGTTGAAAGAAGCAGGCAGAGGTGACCGCTCCAATCTGCGTGTTCATGTTTAGATCTGAGTCAATGTGTATGTCTGGGCTTTTTATCGAGTTTTTTAGTGCAGGGGGGCCTAGTTCGGTGGGCCAGTGGGCGGGGGACCAATGCTGACATTTATTGTTGGGGATGATGATTTCTGTTTTTTCTGCGTTGAGTTTTAGTTGATTTTTGTTCATCCAGTTCATGATGAACAACATGGAATTTTTGAGGAATTCCTTGGAATCTGTAGATTCGTTTATGAGGAAGACCAGCTGCATATCGTCAGCATAGTTGTAGATTTGAACTCCCATCTGACGTAGCGCGACAATGAGAGGGCGGATATATACATTAAAAAGATGCGGGGATAAGGATGAGCCCTGTGATACGCCTCATTTCAAGTTTACTGTGCCAGATTTGTACGGAGAGAGCCAAACTGACTGTTTTCTAGCCTCAAGAAATGATTGAAACCAATTCAGGGCAGTACCGCTGAGACCTGCTGCAGCCATACGGTCCACCAAGATGTCATGGTTGACGGTATCGAAAGCTGCAGACAGGTCCAGGAGAATCAGGGCTTGAGTGCTGTCTACATCAGCCTTCCATTCATTCCAGTAATTCTGTCATTAGGCATACGGGACGTGTAATACCGCCATTCTGTGGAGCTAGTTCCAACGGAGCAGAACAGAATGATTGTAGAGGATCTAGTGAGAAGGACATCTAGTAAAAGTGACTAGCTGACGCCATTCTTCCAGAGTGTTGAGTCCTTGTCCAATGGAGTTGCATCTATCTATCCATTTGCACTCTAGGTTCTGTGAGATACCTTGGACATTACCGCCCCTCGGTGGGACAACCACCTTCTCAATAATCTGCCACCTTAGCTCATCTGATGTGTGTTTTTTTCTCTGTGTAGTGTTGTACTAGTGGAGCAGTTTCCACCTGGCAAAGAATCCTGCTTCTATGTTGGCCAATTCTTGCTTTTATTGGTTGAGATGTCTGTCCAATATAAATCAAATTGGAAGGACACCAGATGCAGTATAATACATTTGTGGAAGCACAGTTAGTGTGGTGTCGAAGGGTGAATTTGACATCTCTGTGTACGAAGTCTTTGGTATTGGTAGTGTATTGGCAGGCAATACAGTTGCCACATTTGTACTGATCTACAATGGGGGATAGGCCCCACATGCCTTGTAGTGTGTTATTTTGTTTCGTAATGCAGGTATTTGAGTGGACTAGGTGGTCCCTGATATTTTTCCCTTTTCTATAAGAAAAAAGCGGAAGTTCTTTGAATGTGCTCATGGTGTTCAAGATTGGCCAGTGTCGTTTAATGGTTTCACAATTTTGGTGGTGTGCGGACAAAAAGTATTGACACAGATAATCTTGTTGCATTGTTACTTTTTTCAGTATTTCATCTCTCGGGCTATACCCGGCTCTTTTTATGGAGGCTTTCACTAGTCACTTGGGGTAGCCTCTTTCTCTTAGCTTAATACTGAGTATTGATGCCTCTTTGAAGAAGTCTTCTTTCTGGGTACAGTTCCTTCTGAGTCTTAGGAACTGACCATATGAAAGTCCTTTCTTAAGGGCTCGTGGATGGAAGCTGCCGTATTGTAGTAGTGTGTTGTGTTCAGTGGGTTTTCTGTACAAATTCACAATAAGGTGGTCATCTTTATGTTTAATTTGTAGGTCTAATAATGGAATACTTTCTGTATTCTTATCATGTGTAAATTTCAGAAATGATTGGCAGGTGTTTATATATTGGACAAATTGCTGTAATATGTCCTCTGAGCCTTCCCAAATCATGAAAATATCATCTATGTAACGCTTCCAGCATTTAATGTTGTTTTGGAAGGGATTGGAATCAGCGTTAATGAACTCAAGCACAAAACGTCCAACGTAGAGATTCGCTAAATTGGGAGCGAAAATAGCTACCATGGAAGTTCCAGAACACTGCTGGTAGTACATGGAATCAAACATGAAAAAGTTGGTGGCAAGAGGAATTTCCAGAAGTTCAGTAATGAATGTGGTGGGCACCCGAAAGGGAGCTGGACGTGAGTCTAGAACGTCTTTTATTACCTCAATGATAGGAGGCTGAGGAATATTGGTGTAGAGCGGCTCAATGTCTATACTCACTAGCATTTCTTCAGGAGGGTCGTAATCTAGGTCTTCAATAAGTCACATCATGTCATGTCACAGCTGTCTCTGACATAGGAGTCTATTCGTGGGACAAAGTCTTTAATGAAAGTATTGATATACTCTCCAATGGGTTCCAGTATAGAATCGCAGCACAATAAAATCAGTCTCCCAGGGGGATCATTGATGTTCTTATGAATTTTGGGGAGTGTGTACAGGACTGGAGTTTTGGGAGATTTTTTATTAAGGTATTCATATTCAGATTGAGTAAGAAATCCTTCTTCTAAACCTTTGGTAGTTATTTCTACATTTGATTTGTGCAAGAGGATTGGTCATAAGTTACTTATAGTGGTTGGAATTGTTGAATTTCCTAGCTACTTCCGCCTCATATTTGTCCCTGCCTTGTATTAATATACGCCCACCTTTATCTGCTGGTTTGATCAGACCGATTTTATAGGGCAGAAACTCTGGGGTCCTCGGGAGAATGCCTCACAGGACCACGGAGCTTCCGCCCAGCCTCTTGATTAATTTCCCTCACGATTAATTGACTTAAAACACTGCAATCAGCTCTTGATTCCTTACCCTGAAACAGAGGGTTGCCCTGCTAAATGTAGCCACCGCCCGGCCTTTGGAAACAATTCCCCTGTTTGATTGTGCGAAATATAAGGATCTGCCCTATACCCAGTCGCCCCAGACAAGGGACCTGCTATATGCCAGCGCCTCGCCTCAGTCTTGCGTAAACTACAGACTCTTGAATAATATTGACAGCCCCCCTGGGCGTCCCACAGTGAGTCATCACTTCCTGATTTCCCGTGGATAGCTTTGCTACCACGATTGACCCACCTGTGTCTTCAATATTAGGTGCTCACACACCAGTCCTGATGATGATCTCCATTACATGAGATCGAAACGCCGTTGACCATAGAACAACCTAACTCCTTTTTTATTATATATAAAACAGTGCCCAAAAGGAGTCTCTTCTTCTTGTTAATTCAATGCATGTTTTTAATGTTTTCTTACCCACCAAAAGCACGCTTTTTCACTTACCTGTGAGCACTAGATCTATAAACTTCTTAGCAAATTTGAACAATACTGTACAATGAATAAATTAATTGCTTGACAATGTTTTCATGTGTCCTGCCCTATACTTGCTTTTGATACACTGTATAAAGTTATGTCCTAAGACTATACAGAACTTACTGTCTCTTTCTAAAAATATCGCAATCGAGATCCACTGGCCTTAAATGAACCATTGTTTTCTGAAACTATTTATTACCCCAGGTTCAAACAATTGGGTCCCATTGTTATGTAATACTTACTTGACATTGAGGCAAAAACATACACCCAAATTCTACTAGACCATTTAGAAGCATGGATAACCGAGGAGGACATTCTGCCATTTTTTCAATCAGGATTTAGGGCTGGGGCATCTACTGTAGATAATATTCAAGCTTTATCAGTCCTCAGGTATTGCACCCTACAGAAGAACAGTCCACCTCTTTCGTGCTGTTTTATAGACTATAGTGTAGCTTTTGACATGGTGGATAGGGCCACCCTCTGAAGGAATTAAATGAAGAAAGAAATTGTTATTGGAAAAAAATATATAAATACGTTTTAGAGAGCTTATGATTTAATTTTCGTAGTAAATCACTTGAACTCCAAAGGTTTGATAGGGCAATGCTTTTAGATTTCCATGATGATTGACATATACTACGGTCAGAGCTGGGCTATAAGAACCAATGTTCTGTGAGTATGATTTGCCCACTGCACTGCCATTTGTCCAGCACTTTTTGTGGGGGAGAATCTTACCTCTCTCCAATTTGTACAATCTTTAATGCTCTTGGATCTTTGATTTTCTCTGATTCCCAACCTCTGCTTCCACCTGACGTGCCCTTAAGGATGCTTTGTGTTGTCTGCTGTATAGGTGGAATCGATAGGACATACGGATACTTTGGGGGAATAGGTTTATCCAAACCTACCCCCCAATCTGCAAAGGTAGTTCTTTCTCCCCACACCGTGTCTCTCAAGGCCACAGTCTTCCATGCTGTTCTTGAGACTTCTCCTGTGAAATTCAAACATGGAGGATAACATTTTACCAACATCATGTCCTCTGAGGTAATATGTTTGAGGGGAGGGATATGACTACACAGTCTCAACAGGTTCCCTCAGTTAAGTGTGTCCTGCGGGCCCTTGGGGCAGAGCCTGGGAATTAAGCCTATTTCAGGGGGTTGCTGCCATTTGCTCCCAAGCAGGCCAATTGGGCATACTGGGGTCGCTCCAAATTGCTTAAAGGAGAATCCCAGTGTTCCCTCATAACCTCCGTCTTGGTACAATTGTATGGTATTCCACATTTCAAGTTCAGATCCGCGTGGCTGAAACCTGGATTGTTGTATGAACTCATCGGTGCCGGCTCAAAGCCATGGGGCCCAGGCAATGTTCCATCTCCTACAGTTTTTTGGGTTCTTTGGAGGGGATCTGTATTGAGGTTCCGAAATTGTGGGTGTAACTGCCCAACTTTCGGGGTTCCAATAGCTTTGCAACTGTAAGGGTATCCCAGTTGAATTCTCTATAATGTAACCCTGAGGTGAAACTGGACCATGTGCATCCGGTCCCTTCCATGCTGCCTGTGTGCTAATATCTTTAACATTCAAAGCTCTTCCTGACGTTGACCAGAAATGTCGGACAGGGAGCCAAAGGTAGGAACAAATGACCCTGGAGCCATTTTTATGGGCAAGTCGGCCTGTACAATTACTACCATGACATCTGACAGGCTAGGCTATCCCAGAGCTTCAGAAGATGTTTGCCGAAGCTTAGCCTTGCTTGCCTGCCCAAATACTGGATACAAATTAGTGGAGTCGGTGAGTCGGTTAAGGATCGCTTTGATGTTGCTCTTTTTAATAGACGTTGTTTCTTAGTTTGCTTTTTTAGTTTCTTTTTTGCTCTCCTTAAGAAACTTGCTCCAATGGGGATGCCAACTGAACTACAGTCTTGAAGATCCAAGACTTGGCCTCCTGTGATTATAGGGTCACTAAGTATCAGTTTCCTTACCTGCACAAACTTACCTTCTTGTGTGTCGGCACCTGCATCTAGCTGTATGCAGACTGGATTACATTGTATTGCTGATTGCTCAGCCCTCCAAACTGATACATTCGGGTGGTCTTCACAAGCTCCCTGCCCTTCCTTCATTACACATATCAGCTCTCCCGAGCATCACTTATATCCCGAAAAGGGGTCTTGAGTCTTTCAGTGTTGGCCTTGGTGGCCTTCACTAATGCCCCCAGGACCTCTGGGAGGGCACTGAGCTTATTGATAATAGGGGAGCATGGACACATTTTCTCCTTTTCTAGCGTACTTAGTTTAACGTTCAGTTGGGATAATTTACTCCCGAGATCGGCCAGATGAGTTGCCAATGACTGAAGCAAGTCTATCTGGAGCTCCATTTTACAAGACTGCCAGAGAAGAGCCCTGGCTATTGTATACTGTAGAGCGCCTATGTCCGCCAGCATTGGTGTCTCATGGGAGACAAGGTCTGAGACTGGAGAGTAGTTGCTCAACCTTCGTCCCAGTGATGGAGTTTGGCTGAGCGTGTCCTCTATTTGGGCCTCAATCACAGATAAAAATTGGTTTGAGAGGTTGCCCAGCTCCTGACCTGTAGTACACTCTCTTCTGGTCGCAGATGCATTGATAGATGTTAAATTTATTGCTGAACTTCCCAATGAGTTGGTTGCTGTAGCGGCTACCATGCTTGTGGGTAATAGTGACACATGAGGGCTCCCTGGATAGTTAGTTTGAAAGACTTGAGCATCTACCAAGAATTTATTAGTTGTCGGTAATGTGGGTTGATTACTGATTTTATAATAATAGTATTAGAGTCCAAAGACATATTAGGGTCTTCTTGCACCCCTTTATCTCTGTAGTAAGTATAATTAATGCCTGTAGCAATGGCTGAGGTTCTCTGCCCCAATTGATGGAGCCGTAATACATTCCCTGTTGACTCCTCATGTGTTAACTTTGGGCATGATTGTGAGCGCCGATTTTTATTTCCCACTGCCAAGGGTAAATATTGGTTAGTACTATTTAGACTAGATACATTGGACGGGAAGGGCCCTAAGCCCATATAGTCTAGGGCAGGGGCTGGTGCTCCAACTGCTAGGGACAGTTCAGAAGGTACGCTGGTGGCCCTAAAGTAGTTCTTGAATGTCCCTTTTGTGGACCAAGTCAGTCTACCCGCTGACCCGATACAAGACTTTTCTTGGGCTTCTCCTTCTATTTGCGGTGACTTAATGAATTCCGGCGCTGCTGGTTTCCTAGCAAGCTGAGGGAGGTTCTGCTTCCCCATTCCCTAATAAGCTGGTTCCTGGTTGTACCTTGAAAGTATTTAACCAGTCCAAAGACCCCTGCCTTGGGGTTTAACTTGCGTAGCAAAAAATTACACCCTGCAGTACGCCGAATACTCGGACCTAGACTGCCGGCGGGAGGGGCACAAGCACACTGTAAATGTTGCCCTCTGCGTGTTAAGTGGGCTATTTCAATATTGTAGTCTTGCCACACTTTAACCACCTTAATTCGCAGGACCTTAATATATGCACACAAATGTACTACTGTACGTCCGTAGGTGGAGAGCCTTAAAGGTCCTTAGTATGTATGTTGGCCAGGCGCAGGTTCACGCTGGACTTCAAAAGAGGTAATGCAGGGAAACAGAGATCGCATGGGCAAGGCGAGCATACGCCAGATGGCCAATCCCCAACTGGAAAAAGCGTGCACTCACCTGCCCAAATGGAGGAAGGAATTGAGGGGGAGGAGGCCCAGCTGCTTACTGTTGAGGTTGAATTAAATGCATAAATCTCGAGTGCAGCAATCCAGGTGCAGCAGGCACACGCTCCCTTAGCTCTTCTTAGGCAGTATAGCAGCAATTACTACTCCGCACCCCCTGCGTCGACCTGTTCCCATTGACCCGGGGGCATAAGGCATCTACGGAAGAATGCGACGTGGGGGCCCCCCCAGGAGAAGCAAGCCGCACCGGCCTATCGCTGCCCGCTTCCGCACCAGCTGGGAGACAACTGTGATCCTAGGGCCTGAACTAAAAGAACTCAAATGCGCCCAGATGAGGATCCTCCTTCATGGAGCCATTCTAACAGAATATTTATGGGGAAATGCAGCACCTAGAGGCCTCTTGGTCACTAATGCTCCAAGAATCTTTTTGGATGACCAACAATTCAAAAAAGAGTGGTCACTAATCGCGTGGCGTTGTACACGCGATTGGCTGATATTGATTATCAACACCGCGAAACGCCTCTCAGAAGCCATTTTTGTGAAAATCAAAACCAGCGAAGATGCTCTGATGACGGAAATAAAAATCACACTATACAAGAAGAAACTCGAGGAGGTGAATAAAGAGATTAGCGAACATAAAGACTTTCTAATGCAAAGTAAGATTAACAAATTGCAAAAAGACCTCAAGAAGTTCGCTCATGAAAAAGTATATCCATATATAAAAGAAGATTACAAAAGCCAGGAAAACTCAGACTCTGGATCTTCATACCAAGGAGACTCTAGCAATTCAGATTCAGGCCAGGAGGGATGGTCTAGCGATGGCTCAAACAGAAGCTGGAGAGGCAGACCTAGGAGACCAAGAAGAGGGAACTACAATCAAGGCTACCAACCTCCACAGATGTACCCTTGGCCGGGGGCATTTGGCCCAGTCCCTTTCCAAGGACTTCCGCCATTCCTCGGACCGCAGCAGTACCAGACGGGACCGTTCTTCCAGCCAAACTATAATCAGAACCGTTTTTTAGGACAGGGCGGAAGGAGAGGAAAACGTGGCAGGAGAAACAACATGGGCAAACAGGTCCAGTGGGAAGACAGCAACACGCCAGTGAGCACACGGAGCATGACGAAGGGTCCAACAGCAGGGACAAGCACATCTCGGGATTAGTGGTGAACCTTACAGACATCACCCTGACTGAAGAGGAAATCACTGTCCTGAACAAGGGTCTCGGATTTGTACCGACTGCCTATCTGGATAAATTCCAGATGAGGTGTGAACTAAGTGAGTTTTTTCGTAAAAATACGAATAAAAACATTTTTCATGGATAAAGAGACACTAAGGGAAAATCACAACTATACATCCTTACGTCTGAAATCAAACTTTTGTCCACCAGCATCTATGATGCCCCCAGAGGTGATGGCCTTCGAGGAGAGCGTATCAAGGGAGGTCGAGGAGCTACCCACAAGAAGAGGCACGTATGATAATGTGAGCAAAAATGAGAGAGAGGCCCTAAGTAACCTTAGCACACGAACAGATATAACTATCAAACCAGCGGACAAAGGAGGAGCCACGGTGATACAAACCACCACGGCTTATAGAACAGCCTGTAAGAGCCTACTGGTGGATACCAGATACTATAAACTAATCACTAGAGACCCTACCACACGTCTCAAAAAGACCATAAGTACATTGACCGCGGAAGCACTGGACCGGAAGTGGATAAACAAAAAGAACATGAATTTTTGAACTGTGATGACCCGAGAATACCGGTCTTTTACACGATACCCAAAATTCATAAAGGTAAAAATCCACCCCCAGGCAGACCTATCGTGTCAGGGATTGGTTCCTTGTTAGAACCACTGTCTAAATATACAGACTGTTTTCTCCACCCTTTGGTGACACGCATTAGGTCTTATATACAAGACACGAAACACCTGCTGAATGTTCTACAAGATGTCACATATAATCCCACGCACAACATCTTAGTGTGTTTAGATGTGGAGGCGCTTTACACCAGTATCCCGCAAGAAGAAAGTATTCGGGTAATTGAAACACTTCTACATCAAGAAGACTGGAATTGGGATGCACCGGTTAGCTGGGTAATTACATTGATGCGCATTGCGCTTCAAGAAAATTTCTTCAGGTTTGAGGACCAATTATATCTTCAGGTGCACGGAACATCGATGGGCAGCACCTTCGCGCCCAGTATAGCTTGTTTGTATGTAGGTCAACTAGAGGAAGAATATATCTGGACTCCTAACCCTTACTCTAATAACATAAAGAAATGGTGGCGCTACATAGATGACATTTTGGTAGTATGGGAGGGAGATGCAGTCACTCTGGGTGGATTTCATGAGTGGTTGAACCAACTTAATTCACACCTCAAATTTACCATATCCTATAACCGAGAACAGGTTTCCTTTGTAGATGTCAGAATCAGTGCTAAAAATGGGGGGGTTGTCAGCTCCCTTTACACTAAACCAACTGATAAAAATAGCCTATTACACTTTGAGAGTGCCCACCCTCGCGCTCTAAGAGAGAACTTACCCATGGGCCAATTTTTGCGTATTCGCAGAAATTGTGCTGACCTCAATGAGTACAAAGCAGAAGCAGAAATTTTGTCTAGGAAACTGGAAGAAAGGTCCTATCCAAAGAAAATCATAGAGAGGGCGAAGAAACGATCACGCAATACACCAAGGGAGGTTCTGCTGGAATCTCACCAGAAAGAGGAACAAGACACGTTAATTTGTGTGACGACTTTTAATGCGTCATCCAATAACATCAAAAAAATCATTAATAAGAAGTGGTCAATCCTAACCTCAAATAAATTGAAGTTTGCCAAACCGATGTTTTCGTTCAAAAGGAATAGGAGTCTGAGAGACTCCCTTATACACACGGACTTCCGGAAAACTGAAACATCACACCAACATACACTTTGGAACCAGCCACAGGTTAGGGGCCATTATCCGTGCGGTTCGTGCGTGGCATGCCCATTCACAGAACACACAAAGGAAATAGACCTAGGTATGCACCATGCATGGGAGCAGCGATCACACACTAACTGCAACACAGACAAAGTAATTTACTTGATCAAATGCCCCTGCCAACTCATGTATGTGGGGATGACGGGTAGAAAAGTGAAAGTGCGTATAAGCGAGCATAGGAGCACAATCAGAAGAGGCCGTCTCGGCAACTAGATTAACGGCTCATTACATGGAGAAGAAACACACAGACACTGATTTATGGTGGACTATAATTGAAAAAGTGAAGGGGGATGGTGACATGATGAAAATTCTACTGGAACGTGAACAACGAGGGGTTTATAGGTTGAGAACCCATATCTCTGGATTAAACGATTCCATACCTTGGAATCAACTTAATAGAAAAAGATAATGTAGCAATAATTTGCAGGATCTCTATATTTTGAGTGATGCATGTTAGAGTGGATTTAAGTACAACAAGTAGCAAACCATATGCACCTCCCTCTACTTACTCGGACAACTGGGCGTCAATAAAGACAGGGGAGTCACCGGATACCGCTAATGATATTCATCGTTGGGGTGTCCAGTCTCACCACTGTACATGTACACCAGATTGGCAGCCTGTAATATCAGGGTAATACATCCGACCAATTAATTGGGGATAGCAAACCTCTGGTAAAGAAACCCCATATGAGGTATTCTACTAATTGAATATAATAAAAACATACATGTATTTAATGCAAAAGGCAGCAGACCCTATGACCGCTATGGTAATCTTCAATGAAACCATTAGCGGGAACTACATTACCCAGAATACCATCGCCAGTCGCGATGACTCAGATTCCGCGACCCCGGAAGTGGGCGGGGTCACGCGTCCTCTATCAGAGCCAGGCTACCCATTTAAAAACCATGACCGCGGAACACTCGTAGCTCCAAGCGGTGGGAACCCCCTCCAAACAGGACGATACGCGGGGCAGGACCCGTGACGGCGTGAGTAAATACGCAGTAACATGCAGCGGGCAGGTATGAGTGAGCTCTTCCCCACTCGGGAGTGCCTCAGTCTTTATCTCACTTCCTTTTCGTTTTTTTCTCCCTTTCCTTCCCCTTTTTTTCCCTCTTTTTTTCCCCCTTTCCTTCTACCTTCTTTTTTCCTTATTCTGGCGGTGCCGTTCGTGATTACTAATCACGACATTTCAATGCCGATTTACATGGTCGTAAAAACCTTCCTGACATAAACAGGGTTTGACTGCAGGGCTACCCCGATGTTAGGTGAGGTCCCACGTGGAGTTATATCTCTCCCAGAACGGGGTAAGGAGCATGTGAATTTAAGTAAATATAGAGAGATTGTTTTTAGAGAAAATACCACAGTAATGAGAGATGCGGCGTTTTTATTGTTTACATGGTTGTATGAGTGTGAATGACACGAATGTTTCTTTAATGCTGATCACACACTAATGAGTGTAAGGCGAAAGGATGCGGCGATGTGCCGCCACCAAAATGGGCATAACACTTATTTGTACGTGTGATAGATAAAGCCAAAGTATATCACACGCGTTCTCTGCGTTTGTCACTATTATAACTATTCGACACGGGGATAATAGCACAAACGCATGATTAAGTGAACAATTCTGAACATAAATACAACGGTGGTTGTGTGCTGTCTCTTTCTTTTCCTTCCGTAGGTGGAGCGATCGTATGAGACACACAAGTCCAAGAAAAAGGAGCAGCTATCTGCCCTTAATAAAAGTAGTATAGGGTAATTCTCTTACTATTTCCTGTCCCAGGGGGCTACCATTCCTGCCCTGAAGAAAGTCCAGCACCCTTCATGGGGCAGCAGTGGACTGAAACATGTTGGCAATAGGGTCCTAGGACCATAATATCCCTACTGACCCACTTTTCTTTGTTTTTACTATCCCTGCCAGATCCAAAAATAAAGGGAAACTGGGATCTGCCAGCGGATTTTTAATCTTTATCCCCTGGCCAAAAAACATTTCATTAAGTGCTCCCTGAAAGATGGTTGAGCCCACCCTGACTTCTAGGCGTCAAGGTGTCCCGATGATGAAGCATGACACCACTAGGGTGTGTGAGGGAATATAAAACAAAAGGACTTGCCTCCTTTCCCACTCTATAGTGGTGGTATATTCGCAACTTCACATAGGGTTTCCCACCTCATGATTAATCTAAGGATTGTTCCAGGTGACCTAACCATTTAACAGGGGTTAGGAAATTAGGGAGTACTTTTGGTGTAATTGTGTTACAACACGGGAGGGTGCACTCCCCTTTTAAGTTCCTCTCGGCCCCTTATCAAGCGAGCAATTTGTCTCGCTTTATTTGTGTACCACGTTTTGAGCAGCGTACAGCTGTGGGGCATCTTACAAACACATACGTATAAAACACGAGGAGGGTTTAAAAAAGTTTTTTAAGCCTCTAAAAAACTGTGCATTGGCGGACTTCCTGTGGATGTCCACTTGCCTAACACTGTGAACATTTTAACCACCGATTCCATTTCCATTTCTTTGGTCTGATACAATGAATACACTAGGATCACTCACTACTTCTGAGACCCTAGGCTTAGGGTACTCAGACGAAATTGCATCTGCAATTTTGGCTGGCCCATCGTTGTTACCAGATACGAATATAAATCAAAGTTTAAATCAAGCACAGAGCTGGGATGAACTAAAAGAACTCAAACGCGCCCAGATGAGGATCCTCCTTCATGGAGCCATTCTAACAGAATATTTACGGGGAAATGCAGCACCTAGAGGCCTCTTGTTCACTAATGCTCCAAGAATCTTTTGGATGACCAACAATTCAAAAAGAGTGGTCACTAATCGCGTGGCGTTGTACACGCGATTGGCTGATATTGATTATCAACACCGCGAAACGCCTCTCAGAAGCCATTTTTGTGAAAATCAAAATCAGCGAAGATGCTCTGATGACGGAAATAAAAATCACACTATACAAGAAGAAACTCGAGGAGGTGAATAAAGAGATTAGCGAACATAAAGACTTTCTAATGCAAAGTAAGATTAACAAATTGCAAAATGACCTCAAGAAGTTCGCTCATGAAAAAGTATATCCATATATAAAAGAAGATTACAAAAGCCAGGAAAACTCAGACTCTGGATCTTCATACCAAGGAGACTCTAGCAATTCAGATTCAGACCAGGAGGGATGGTCTAGCGATGGCTCAAACAGAAGCTGGAGAGGCAGACCTAGGAGACCAAGAAGAGGGAACTACAATCAAGGCTACCAACCTCCACAGATGTACCCTTGGCCGGGGGCATTTGGCCCAGTCCCTTTCCAAGGACCTCCGCCATTCCTCGGACCGCAGCAGTACCAGACGGGACCGTTCTTCCAGCCAAACTATAATCAGAACCGTGTTTTAGGACAGGGCGGAAGGAGAGGAAAACGTGGCAGGAGAAACAACATGGGCAAACAGGTCCAGTGGGAAGACAGCAACACGCCAGTGAGCACACGGAGCATGACGAAGGGTCCAACAGCAGGGACAAGCACATCTCGGGATTAGTGGTGAACCTTACAGACATCACCCTGACTGAAGAGGAAATCACTGTCCTGAACAAGGGTCTCGGATTTGTACCGACTGCCTATCTGGATAAATTCCAGATGAGGTGTGAACTAAGTGAGTTTTTTCGTAAAATACGAATAAAAACATTTTTCATGGATAAAGAGACACTAAGGGAAAATCACAACTATACATCCTTACGTCTGAAATCAAACTTTTGTCCCCCAGCATCTATGATGCCCCCAGAGGTGATGGCCTTCGAGGAGAGCGTATCAAGGGAGGTCGAGGAGCTACCCACAAGAAGAGGCACGTATGATAATGTGAGCAAAAATGAGAGAGAGGCCCTAAGTAACCTTAGCACACGAACAGATATAACTATCAAACCAGCGGACAAAGGAGGAGCCACGGTGATACAAACCACCACGGCTTATAGAACAGCCTGTAAGAGCCTACTGGTGGATACCAGATACTATAAACTAATCACTAGAGACCCTACCACACGTCTCAAAAAGACCATAAGTACATTGACCGCGGAAGCACTGGACCGGAAGTGGATAAACAAAAAAGAACATGAATTTTTGAACTGTGATGACCCGAGAATACCGGTCTTTTACACGATACCCAAAATTCATAAAGGTAAAAATCCACCCCCAGGCAGACCTATCGTGTCAGGGATTGGTTCCTTGTTAGAACCACTGTCTAAATATACAGACTGTTTTCTCCGCCCTTTGGTGACACGCATTAGGTCTTATATACAAGACACGAAACACCTGCTGAATGTTCTACAAGATGTCACATATAATCCCACGCACAACATCTTAGTGTGTTTAGATGTGGAGGCGCTTTACACCAGTATCCCGCAAGAAGAAAGTATTCGGGTAATTGAAACACTTCTACATCAAGAAGACTGGAATTGGGATGCACCGGTTAGCGGGGTAATTACATTGATGCGCATTGCGCTTCAAGAAAATTTCTTCAGGTTTGAGGACCAATTATATCTTCAGGTGCACGGAACATCGATGGGCAGCACCTTCGCGCCCAGTATAGCTTGTTTGTATGTAGGTCAACTAGAGGAAGAATATATCTGGACTCCTAACCCTTACTCTAATAACATAAAGAAATGGTGGCGCTACATAGATGACATTTTGGTAGTATGGGAGGGAGATGCAGTCACTCTGGGTGGATTTCATGAGTGGTTGAACCAACTTAATCCACACCTCAAATTTACCATATCCTATAACCGAGAACAGGTTTCCTTTTTAGATGTCAGAATCAGTGCTAAAAATGGGGGGGTTGTCAGCTCCCTTTACACTAAACCAACTGATAAAAATAGCCTATTACACTTTGAGAGTGCCCACCCTCGCGCTCTAAGAGAGAACTTACCCGTGGGCCAATTTTTGCGTATTCGCAGAAATTGTGCTGACCTCAATGAGTACAAAGCAGAAGCAGAAATTTTGTCTAGGAAACTGGAAGAAAGGTCCTATCCAAAGAAAATCATAGAGAGGGCGAAGAAACGATCACGCAATACACCAAGGGAGGTTCTGCTGGAATCTCACCAGAAAGAGGAACAAGACACGTTAATATGTGTGACGACTTTTAATGCGTCATCCAATAACATCAAAAAAATCATTAATAAGAAGTGGTCAATCCTAACCTCAAATAAATTGAAGTTTGCCAAACCGATGTTTTCGTTCAAAAGGAATAGGAGTCTGAGAGACTCCCTTATACACACGGACTTCCGGAAAACTGAACCATCACACCAACTTACACTTTGGAACCAGCCACAGGTTAGGGGCCATTATCCATGCGGTTCGTGCGTGGCATGCCCATTCACAGAACACACAAAGGAAATAGACCTAGGTATGCACCATGCATGGGAGCAGCGATCACACACTAACTGCAACACGGACAAAGTAATTTACTTGATCAAATGCCCCTGCCAACTCATGTATGTGGGGATGACGGGTAGAAAAGTGAAAGTGCGTATAAGCGAGCATAGGAGCACAATCAGAAGGGCCGTCTCGGCAACTAGATTAACGGCTCATTACATGGAGAAGAAACACACAGACACTGATTTATGGTGGACTATAATTGAAAAAGTGAAGGGGGATGGTGACATGATGAAAATTCTACTGGAACGTGAACAACGAGGGGTTTATAGGTTGAGAACCCATATCTCTGGATTAAACGATTCCATACCTTGGAATCAACTTAATAGAAAAAGATAATGTAGCAATAATTTGCAGGATCTCTATATTTTGAGTGATGCATGTTAGAGTGGATTTAAGTACAACAAGTAGCAAACCATATGCACCTCCCTCTACTTACTCGGACAACTGGGCGTCAATAAAGACAGGGAGTCACCGGATACCGCTAATGATATTCATCGTTGGGGTGTCCAGTCTCACCACTGTACATGTACACCAGATTGGCAGCCTGTAATATCAGGGTAATACATCCGACCAATTAATTGGGGATAGCAAACCTTTAGTAAAGAAACCCCATATGAGGTATTACCCCTCAATTACATCACGTTTAGACTCATGAACACCGTAGAAATACCAGAAATAGGATCGGGCACTATAACCACCAATATGCACTGCAATTCCCGTGAATCCATCCCTAGCGTGATAAATCATAGCAGGCGTCCATGGTAGGGTCGGGATAACGTGTCCAAAGTCATAGCCATTCTACTAATTGAATATAATAAAAACATACATGTATTTAATGCAAAAGGCAGCAGACCCTATGACCGATATGGTAATCTTCAATGAAACCATTAGCGGGAACTACATTACCCAGAATACCATCGCCAGTCGCGATGACTCAGATTCCGCGACCCCGGAAGTGGGCGGGGTCACGCGTCCTCTATCAGAGCCAGGCTACCCATTTAAAAACCATGACCGCGGAACACTCGTAGCTCCAAGCGGTGGGAACCCCCTCCAAATAGGACGATACGCGGGGCAGGACCCGTGGCGGCGTGAGTAAATACGCAGTAACATGCAGCGGGCAGGTATGAGTGAGCTCTTCCCCACTCGGGAGTGCCTCAGTCTTTATCTCACTGCCTTTTCGTTTTTTTCTCCCTTTCCTTCCCCTTTTTTTCCCTCTTTTTTTCCCCCTTTCCTTCTACCTTCTTTTTTCCTTATTCTGGCGGTGCCGTTCGTGATTACTAATCACGACATTTCAATGCCGATTTACATGGTCGTAAAAACCTTCCTGACATAAACAGGGTTTGACTGCAGGGCTACCCCGATGTTAGGTGAGGTCCCACGTGGAGTTATATCTCTCCCAGAACGGGGTAAGGAGCATGTGAATTTAAGTAAATATAGAGAGATTGTTTTTAGAGAAAATACCACAGTAATGAGAGATGCGGCGTTTTTATTGTTTACATGGTTGTATGAGTGTGAATGACACGAATGTTTCTTTAATGCTGATCACACACTAATGAGTGTAAGGCGAAAGGATGCGGCGATGTGCCGCCACCAAAATGGGCATAACACTTATTTGTACGTGTGATAGATAAAGCCAAAGTATATCACACGCGTTCTCTGCGTTTGTCACTATTATAACTATTCGACACGGGGATAATAGCACAAACGCATGATTAAGTGAACAATTCTGAACATAAATACAACGGTGGTTGTGTGCTGTCTCTTTCTTTTCCTTCCGTGAGGTGGAGCGATCGTATGAGACACACAAGTCCAAGAAAAAGGAGCAGCTATCTGCCCTTAATAAAAGTAGTATAGGGTAATTCTCTTACTATTTCCTGTCCCAGGGGCTACCATTCCTGCCCTGAAGAAAGTCCAGCACCCTTCATGGGGCAGCAGTGGACTGAAACATGTTGGCAATAGGGTCCTAGGACCATAATATCCCTACTGACCCACTTTTCTTTGTTTTTACTATCCCTGCCAGATCCAAGAATAAAGGGAAACTGGGATCTGCCAGCGGATTTTTAATCTTTATCCCCCTGGCCAAAAAACATTTCATTAAGTGCTCCCTGAAAGATGGTTGAGCCCACCCTGACTTCTAGGCGTCAAGGTGTCCCGATGATGAAGCATGACACCACTAGGGTGTGTGAGGGAATATAAAACAAAAGGACTTGCCTCCTTTCCCACTCTATAGTGGTGGTATATTCGCAACTTCACATAGGGTTTCCCACCTCATGATTAACCTAAGGATTGTTCCAGGTGACCTAACCATTTAACAGGGGTTAGGAAATTAGGGGAGTACTTTTGGTGTAATTGTGTTACAACACGGGAGGGTGCACTCCCCCTTTTAAGTTCCTCTCGGCCCCTTATCAAGCGAGCAATTTGTCTCGCTTTATTTGTGTACCACCCTAGGGCCTATCCTGCACCCTCTCTGCCAGCCCCTCTAGGCGCCCAAACAAACTCCACTCGTCTCCTCCTCTGCCCCGAGGTCTATCCATTTTGTACCCTTGCCGGGATTCGGACTAGGGACCAAGAGACAGGGGGCCTTTAGCTGTAAAACGCCGGGAGCCGCGGGAGATGTCGAGGGGCAGAGTTTGTGTAGAATTCCTCAAGTGGCTCGACAGCTCAGCGTGTGAGGTCAGAGCACCTTCGTCCGTTCGGGAGAACAATCAGATCTTCATGCCATCAGACAGCAGATGAGTTCAAACATTAGGTTGTCTATGGAGAAGTCTTTGAAGGATCTGAGGGTTTGGTTATCTCTTTTTTGTTGACCTTGGTTTATTGGTAGTATGCTAAGCAGGGAGATAGGGAATGGCAGAGTAGTCAGTCCAGTCCAAGGGTAAGGGTAGTTTGAAATGTATTGCTGGTGATGTTGAGAATACACGATCAAGGATGTGGCATTTGGAGTGTGTTGGTTGTGTGACATGCTGTACTATGTTGAGTGTATTGATGAGATTGAAGATGGTATCTCTTATTTGTTTTTGTATGGGAGATTGAAGTCACCCAAAAGTTGGTGTGAGCATGTCGAAGGGACAAGGTGGTGAGGCGATCTGAGAATTCATCAATGAAGTCCTTGTTCTGCCCCAGAGGCCTGGAAATGAGATAGAAGGTGATGGTCTCAGTTGCAGAGAGAAGAAAAGGACATGTCAGTAAATCCATGGCGTTGAGTGTTAATTGCTTGCCTAGTGTGCAGGACTAGGAGGATTTCCGAATGACAGTGAGGCCCCCTCCCTTCTTATGTGCACGGTCCACATGATGGATGCTGTAGCCTGTGGGAAGAAGGACGTACAGGGTGTGCAAAGATGTGGGAGTGAACAATGTTTCTGTGATGAAGAGAGTATCAAGCTTGTGATAGCTGATATGGTCTGTGATGCCTGGTACATAGAGTACTGCAGAGAGGGCATTTGAGCATGAAATGGAATATGTGTTCTGTAGATTGAGGGTATGTGGTAGTTAGAGGGATGTGTATGAGGTTGGGTTTATGTGTTGTACGAATATGATGTGAATGTCTGGGTTGTCTACTTCTGGATGTAATCATGGAGATTGGCAGTATGGGGTTCTGAGTGAAGCACATGATTATAATCTTACCTCGTAGGTTTCACTTGAACAGTGGTTCTGGCCTAAGGCCCTTCCATGCTTTAATAAGGCCAAACAGGCAATGCCCTTGTCTGTGTCTGCCCTTTGTTGGGGACTTCACAATGTGAAGTCCTGAAGAGTTGAATGAAGCAGGGAGAAGGCAGGAAGTAGTGTCACTTGCTGTGTAGATGGATGAAGGGAAATCCAACAATTTGTGGTAGATCGTTTTGATATGTTCAGGCCCGTTAGTTAGCTTTGAGTGGTTAGTTAAGTGGGTCGGTATAGCCTGTACCTGGTCATCCAGCTGCTAGCAAGGTCCCACCGGTCCTTTAATACATTATATAACGGTTCCATTGAAAATGAAGGATCATGTGAAGATTTGGTATGTGATATCAAATGGTGACATGTATTATATCAAATTGATACTGGGAGACCTCTCAAAAAGACTAGAGTTACCGTCCTTCATCTTGTACTTAGAGGTAGCAGTATGCTAGATATTGTGTATTATGTCTAGATATTGTGTATTATGTCTGTGAAGCGTAGGGGCTGCGGCTTGAGTTCTATATGTCATTAGACACGTTGCGCAGCTTTTAGATGTTGTAAGATTTTAATTAAAAAAAGAAACTTGCATCAAATACAATTGCCCTTTGCCACTTGTGGTTAGGATTGCCACCTTTCCCAGAGAAAAATAACATCCATCTGTTTACGTTTTAAAATTCTGCCAAGGTCAAGAAATTATACTTAAGTGGAACCTCTGTTCATGTTTTAAGATTCTGCAAAGGCCCAGACATAATACTTAAGTAGAACTTTATATGAAATCGTCTGTTAATTCTTAACACTGCTCTACTGTCTTTATTTACTTTATTTATCAGTCAGTGTGTCATTACAGCAGCTGTAGAACACATTTTAAAGTGTTTTTCTCTTACATTTACTGTTTAAAGTATACACGGATGAGGAGATAAAATATTGGCTTTAGGTGATTTTCCTAATTATTGCAGCCCTACTTGTGGTACAAGCTTAATTAAACTTGCTGCATTGAAATTATTAGACCAGGCTTATAGAAGAATATATGACGTTACAACGCATACCATTACAAAGCATACTTTTACATTGCAGTTTTTGCAACGCAAATACCATTACAATGCATGTTTTTACAACGCAAGCCATTACAATGCATGTTCATAGGGTTATATTAAAACTACCATTGCAACGCATACCATTACAACGCATAGTAATACAACGCATACCATTACCACGCATAATAAGTTTCCTATGTTACAGTAAAATTATTCAAGATTTTTTTCCATCCATCCTCTGGGACGGGATGGAAGGGACACAGGGGTTTTGGGTGGGGAGTATATTAATACCTTGAAGTCAAAGAGAGGGCTCTAGGATCCAAAGGGATAGAGCTCCCAAAACTTGCAAGTTTAAAATAAATGTTCCCTTTGGTCAATCTAATACACCCTGTTTCATACCACATATATTACCCCATTCATACCTGGAGATATTAATAATCACTGTTTTTGAAATATATTAAAGCACTTATATGCAAAAGAATTAATAAAGAATATTTTTTAATCAATAAAAAAACTGTACAGATTTTGAAGCCCACAGGGACAATTCATAAAATGGTTAAAATACACATGAATTCTAGACACAAAACTTCCTATATTAAAAAAACAATTTCATAAGTCGGAACATCATACCTTAATCACAAAACGAAAGACATGAAAGGAGAATATATAAAGACAATCAATTTTGTCATACAATTTGTTAATTTGGAGATACTCTAGATAGCACAAAGCATGGGTCTAAGTTCCCTGTCTATAATTGACTGCTATCATGCCCAAATTTAACACCATAAAAAACTAGGCGTCGACGCGTTTCAGTGGCTCTTTCTCAATAGGACCACCTTCTTCAGGACAGAAATATTTTCTCCTTTGCAAACAGATCTTATCTCAAATGCAAAGACCACCTATTTTGAGAAAATAAAGATATGGGGGCCCTATAGGATGGCGGTCGGAAAATCACCCCGACCACCATGGAAGCGGAAAACAACCGCCCGCCGGCACCGTGGAGAAACCGGCGGCCATATTATGATCAACCGCCAAAAAACACCGACCGCGGCGGTACGGGGGGAAAAAAACCGCCCGTAGCGTGCGGAGATGGCCAAAACACGTCCGCGGCAGACGGATCCGCAGTGGAAAAACACCAACCCGCCGCAAGGATAGCGGAGACACCGCACGGCAAATTAGGATATCCCGCTGGTCCCGCGGCACGTTCCGCTGTTTCCGACCGCCGCAATCGCTAACAGTGATGAATGGGAGAGCATGCGGAAGAGCTGCAGCAAAGCCACCGCCGTGGACGCTCCGTGACAATTTTGGCGGACGAATCCAAATTCCCACAATAAAGCCACACAGTGCCCACAACAAAGTAGCCATGCCACCGAAAAACTGAAAACACACCCCAATGACACAACATTGCACACCAAAAAAAATTTACAAGGACAACCCACACAACACACCTGAGAGCACTCCCACATGTGGACACACCCACATAGCAGAGCATAAAACCAGCCCCTTCCTTGACCACAATCCTCTGCACTAACCCACAATTGAAGGGCCCAACCCCTGAAAACAAAGGATAGGCAAAGCTACACACCATCACCACTCACACCACACACAGCACCACCACCACTTCCACACCTGCACCCCTAACCCCTTTGCACATCACACACCATACACATCACCACCACCACCACTTACACCCCTGCACCTACAACACTTCTGCACATCACACACCATGTCAACACATAAAATGCCCAAATTCACAGAGAGTGAGTTGAAGGTAATGGTAGATGAGATAGTCAGAGTGGAACCACAACTGTTTGGTAGCCTGGTCCAACAGACACCATTAGCCACAAGGACTCAAATGTGGGCAAGGATAGTCCAGAAGGTCAATGCAGTAGGGACCATCCCAAGATCCAGAAAGGAAATCATGAAACGGTGGCATGACTTGAAGAGGGTTGTCAAAGAGAGGAGGACCAAGAACCGTGAGCTGGCTGACAGGACTGGCGGTGGCACTCCCATACCACCAAAACCATTCACCCCATGGGAGGAGAAGGTGCTTGCCATACTGCATCCAGAGAGTCTCACAGGAGTACCCGGGGAGTGGAGGCTGGTAAGTACAAACAAATGACTACCACCACACTGCTATGTACTGCCTTGCACAACTACAAAGATACACCTCCTAGGAACAATTCCATTCATCTGCACCACACACTCACTAAAACATGTCTCACAGATCCAACATCTACCCCCTCCCAAACACCACCAATGTACCTAGCAACATTACCATGGGTGCATGTGCACAGGCAGCCTGCACTGCAACTCCCACCATGCCCCCTTGTCCCACACCTCAGCAGGATGGAGCACTCCCCCACCAGGAAGCACGTGTCACCATTACATCCCCAACAAACAAACTTACAGGTAGGTAGCCATCTTGCCATGGAGGGCTGTTTGGGGTGGAGGCCTGTACTACTACTCCCACCATGCCCCCTGTCCCACACCTCAGCAGGATGGGGCACTCCCCACCCCACCCAGAAGCATGTGTCAGCCATTACATCCCCAACAAACAAACTTACAGGTAGGTAGCCATCTTGCCATGGAGGGCTGTTTGGGGTGGAGGCCTGTACTACTACTCCCACCATGCCCCCTGTCCCACACCTCAGCAGGATGGGGCACTCCCCACCCCACCCAGAAGCACGTGTCAGCCATTACATCCCCAACAAACAAACTTACAGGTAGGTAGCCATCTTGCCATGGAGGGCTGTATGTGAGAGGGAGGCCTGTACTACTACTCCCACCATGCCCCCTGTCCCACACCTCAGCAGGATGGGGCACTCCCCCACCCCACCCAGAAGCATGTGTCAGCCATTACATCCCCAACAAACAAACTTACAGGTGGGTAGCCATCTTGCCAGGGAGGGCTGTTTGGGGTGGAGGCCTGTACTACTACTCCCACCATGCCCCCTGTCCCACACCTCAGCAGGATGGGGCACTCCCCCACCCCACCCAGAAGCATGTGTCAGCCATTACATCCCCAACAAACAAACTTACAGGTAGGTAGCCATCTTGCCATGGAGGGCTGTATGTGGGAGGGAGGCCTGTACTACTACTCCCACCATGCCCCCTGTCCCACACTTCAGCAGGATGGGGCACTCCCCCACCCAGAAGCATGTGTCACCATTACATCCCCAACAAACAAACTTACAGGTAGGTAGCCATTTTGTCATAGAGGGCTGTATGTGGAGAGGAGGCCTGTACTACTACTCCCACCATGCCCCCTGTCCCACACCTCAGCAGGATGGGGCACTCCCCACCCCACCCAGAAGCATGTGTCAGCCATTACATCCCCAACAAACAAACTTACAGGTAGGTAGCCATCTTGCCATGGAGGGCTGTATGTGGGAGGGAGGCCTGTACTACTACTCCCACCATGCCCCTGTCCCACACCTCAGCAGGATGGGGCACTCCCCACCCCACCCAGAAGCATGTGTCAGCCATTACATCCCCAACAAACAAACTTACAGGTAGGTAGCCATCTTGCCATGGAGGGCTGTATGTGGGAGGGAGGCCTGTACTACTACTCCCACCATGCCCCCTGTCCCACACCTCAGCAGGATGGGGCACTCCCCACCCCACCCAGATGCATGTGGCATATAATGGATCACTCAAAATAAACAAACAGCTAGCCAGACATATTATTCTGTCTTGTGCCACCACTGAGCAGGATGCAAGCCTCCACCACGCACACACAGATGTGTCACAAAACAAACACAAATGCTAACACACAACAGGCAAGTAGGCAGTACGTGTACCTAGCCATTTGACACAAAAAGAATGGTGCCATATGACAACACCAGTCCTCTCAATGTACAAATATGCACACCGGTCATATTGCCACGCACAGTGTGCACACAGCTAAGCAAAGGAAACTGTCACAGCAACCAAAGTGTGACACACCAATGCACATTTAGAGGAAAGACTGGGAACAATCATGCACAGCAATGAATGACAGGTTCAGTGCCATGGGGCCAGAGTAACAACGACCATATGAACAGTAAGAAGGCATGTTATGTGGTACCAATCCAGATATGCACATGACAAGACAAAGGTATGCAGGAGATGACAATGGCCAGGACATGCCCAGATGTGACGGCTGACAGGTCATGAAAATCCACATACAGTCCGCACAAAAATCATATTTAGCGCAAGGCCCTAGATGTCAACATGTCCCTGTAATCACAAATCATGCACGAGGCGCATGGTACATATTGACACCTCACACCATGGCCAAGAAATGCATGTACCACCGCAGCATGTCAGGAGGCACAGTAGTGCACATAGGAAACAATGTGATGATCAGTCAACTGTGTAGTGTACTAACAGTGAATGACACACAGCTAACACAAATCTTACGTGGTGCACCCCAATGACCATTTCCCATCTGATCCACAGGTGACCAAGATTTGACTGCAGAGGACGACACCAGCAACCTGCAGGGCCAGTCTACCCCCCCCTCCCCCACCCCTCCTGGGAACATCGACTCTCGGATGTTGACTTCCAGGAATCTTCGGACGAGGAGACTGAGGCCGGGCCATCTGGTGTTCCAGGGCGCAACAGGTCCCAGGACCCCATCGTCCCCCCCACCACACCTGCAGCTACAACAACCAATCTGCAGGCCCCTGCTTTTACGTCCGGTGCGTCCTCCACCACCACCACAACCACAACCAGCAGTGCTGCCTGCAACACCCTCCCTGTCCCACAGGATGACCACCCCACCCCAGCAACTGAGGAGGGCAGGGAGAGGATGTGTGGTCCGACAGTGGAGAGGCAACCGGTCCGTGGCAGCAGAGCAGGTGGGAGGGGCAGGGTCACCCAAACCCGAACACAGCCTGGGACCGAATCCCTGGACCACATCCACAGAGTCCTTGGGGCATATGAACGGGCCCAGGGACAAACGGCCCGGTCCGAACAAGATTCACGTGAGCTCCTACCGCCTGGCACCAGCGGTGTGTGTGCAACACACCCCAATGCACAGCTGCGGTACTGATAGCCCCATAGACATGGCCAAATGGCGGTTGGCATGCTCCGCCACCCAAATGGCGGTGCCTCATGTGTGTCTATGGCACCCAACATTGGAAAGTACCGCCTGGCACCAGCGGTGTGTGTGCAACACACCCCAATGCACAGCTGCGGTACTGATAGCCCCATAGACATGGCAAAATGGCGGTTGGCATGCTCCGCCACCCAAATGGCAGTGCCTCATGTGTGTCTATGGCACACAAATTGCGGAAACTAACGCCTGGCACCAGCGGTGTGTCCCCGCCATGGTCCATGCCATTACAGCCAATGGGCTCTGCGATCGCGGAAGCTCGATGCAATTTTGAAAATAGCGGTAGGCGTGCTACACCACCGCAGTGCCGGTCATTGGATGCAATCAAAAGATGCAATACCGCGGTAGCGCCCGCCTGGCCCCTGCGGTGTGTCACCGCCATGGTCCATGCCATTACAGCCAATGGGCTCCGCGATCGTGGAAACTCAATGCAATTTTGAAAATAGCGGTAGGCGTGCTACACCACTGCGGTGTCAGTCATTGGATGCATTTGTAAAAGGCTGACCTGGTAGACCAATTGCAGCAGCCCAGGACTACTGGAACGACACCAGGGGGCTATATATGTGTGGGAGAGTGCCCAGAATTTCCACTGTTCACAGAGCCTGCTGCCTGAGACCCTCTCCTGCTGCTGCCTCCAGGGACTGCTGCCTGAGACCCTCACCTGCTGCTGCCTCCAGGGACTGCTGCCTGAGACCCTCACCTGCTGCTGCCTCCAGGGACTGCTGCCTGAGACCCTCACCTGCTGCTGCCTCCAGGGACTGCTGCCTGAGACCCTCCACTGCTGCTGCCTCCAGGGACTGCTGCCTGAGACCCTCACCTGCTGCTGCCGCTGCTGTCTCTAACCAACAGTGATGTCAAGGACAGAGAAGATCCGTGCCAGTCCCTTCACCGGCGAGGAGCTTGAGGTCCTGGTGGACGAGGTGCTCACACAGTACCCAAGGCTATATGGTGCCCCAAATGTCGTGGGTAAGTCTTCCACAGTGGGTGTGAGAGTGCAGGGGGGGCACACATGTAGTCGGTCTGATGCAGCATGTGCATGCGAGTGTGGGTTTGTATCATGCATTGTCTAACTTGCATTCCATTGGGTGAAGGGGTGTGTACCCTACTCCTCAAGTCTCCCTGCCTGCACATCAAGATTTGAGGGACATGTCTTGTCTTGTCAGCCATACAGTGAAGCAGCAATTTGGTAATGGAGGATTCAGGCCAGTCATTGCTAGTGTGCATGTCTTTGCGTTTCCCTGTTGTCCATCTCAGTGTGAGCCCACCTGGCCTGCACAGTCACCGCCCAATCCAACAAGAACACATCACTGACTGTACAGAGTGTAACATGTTCATCTTCATATTTGACTCCCCATTAATGTGCCTGGTCAACCCTGTAGATTGCACACGACTTGCACTGTGAGAAAGGAGGTGGGTTTGTGAGATCATGTCCCTCAATGTGATATACATGACACAGTGGGCTACTCACAGTGCATGTTAGTTGACGCCTGCGCATTGTCGGATACAGTGGGTCTCGCCACATACACATGTTGTTTTGTGACGTATGTCTTGCTCTACCTAAAAATGGTTAGTAGATGTGGGCAGAGTACACATGCTCTTCTGTGCTGGCATCCTGCTAGTACATGAGATGTGCAAGTATTGTGTCCCCCCTTATACATGCATGCATTTACTTGTGATTCTCACATGCAGATGTACCATGTGAAAAGCATTTCTGTCTCTGCATGTGAGATATGTGGATTTGTGATTAATCTGTATCATGCTACTGTCCTGAGTGATTTGGTCACATGACACTGTGTCACTGATGTTTGCCCCCTCTTGTCTCCCATGCCTGCAGCTGTCATGCATGTGTCCTACCTGTACTTAACACTGGGAAACGGGTATGGGGCATTTAAATGGCATTGTGGGTGGTGTGAGACAGGTATGAGCTATCTGCGTTGCAGTTGTAATGGAGCCACATGCAGGATGTTGTGCTGTGTGGTCATCACATTGCTCACTTTGTCCCGGTTTGATAGTGCACACGCACTGTTGTGATGACAGAGGTGGGTTTGAGCGATGTAATTGCACAGGGTGGGTTGCAACATGTAGATCTAGACATCTTAATGGTTGTCTGTAATGCATATGTTTGTTATGTTGCTGCCACTGCACTGACCCTACATCTCTCTCTCTCATGCAGCATCTCCCGTGGTCACGGAGGAACATGGGACGGACACCGGTGGTGGGGAAACCAGCACAACAGCTGCAGAGGAGCCCTGTGAGACTGATGTGACCAGCGCCTCGGAGGGGGACAGGAGTCTGCTGGAGGAATCACAGCCCGAGACGCAAAGTACTACGTCATCTGATGCCATCGGTGACGCAGACATGTTGGCGGGCACAGGGAACGGGGACTCTGCATCACCTTCCACCACACAGCGTGCAGTGCCCACCCTCCCAGCCACTTCCTCTGGTGCTGCCCGTGTTTGCACCGCTAAGAGGGGAAGGGTGTCCTTCACCCCCGGCACCGCAGCCCCTGCCCTGGTCCCCCCTGCTGCCATCAGTGCTGAGTCTGTGGACCTTTTGCGCCAGCTGTGTGTAGGCCAGACAGCTCTCCTCAATGCATTCATGGACCACGACAGTAAATTGGCTCAGGTGGTTGCATTCATTGAGGGCATACATTCTGAAGTGGGTGGGCTGCACCGGACTGTCCAGTCATTGTCCACTGCAGTGACATCAGCCCTTCAACTGGCACAATCTGGGATTCCAGCGACAGTCCCTTTGTCCACACCCATGCCAGTGGCCACGTCGGACGACAGTGACCACGCTCCACAGACCTCTAAGTCACGATACGGCACACGTAGCACACAGCAGCAGCAGAAGCCCAAGCGGTCCAGGCCGCAGACACCATCCCCACAGATGACCAAAGCCACCCCAGTGCACACAGACAAGAGCCCATCAGGCAACACCAGGGGACAAAGAGCCAAGAAGCAGGCGTCAGGGTCACGTGCCTCAGGGACATCCCCAGCCAAGGACTCTCCTGTCCCGAAAGCATCTCCCAAAACCAAACATACAATTTCCATGCCCACTGAGAAGGTGGTGAGTGCCAAGGGTAGGCATAAGAAGGGCTGCAAGTCTAATTCACCCACTACCTCGACTCCCATAGCAAGCCCAGTGAAGCAGGGAATGGGGGGCACTGTGGGGGGACCACCTGGTAGGCAGGGGATGGAGGGGCAAAGCCAGGGCCATGCAAAGCATTGCGCAGGTTCAAGCACGTCACCAGAGGGAGGGCCAGCGTCTGCACCTGCTGCAGCCTTGGTGTTGAGTGAGCCTGATGTGTCCACGCCACTTCCCATTGTTCCCAAAACAGTGAAGCCATTGCGACTGCCCAAGAAGTGGAAAGGCACCCCTCCACAATCTCCCATCCACACTGTGTCTCATGTCTGCATGACTCCACCTCCACGTGCCACTATGCCACCTGGTCCAAGCAGCCCTCCATTTTGCCAAAACACTGATAGGTATACCTCAGATGTGCCTCCCTCTCCCCAGTCAAGTGCTCCAACTGGGCCCGACACACAGCCAGCTCCCAGTACGACTGACAGCCAAGTCTGAGTGTTGGTAGACCTCACACGCCTGTCTCTCACACAGCATGGCCTGTGTTGCACATCGTGACACCCCAGACAGTGTTGCTGACCATGGTTTGGGTACAGTTGCACACATTCCCTGTGCAGCTTCTCATGGACTCACTCTGCACTTTCTCCTGCCCACTGGCCTTGCTGTTCACTGCTGTTTTTCCCCTGCCTGTGCAGCTTCTCATGGACATGCCCTGCAGTTTGTCCTGCTCACTGGCCTTGCTGTTCACTGCTGTGTGACCCCTGCCTGTGCAGCTTCTCATGGACATGCCCTGCACTTTGTCCTGCCCACTGGCCTTGCTGTTCACTGCTGTGTGCCCCCTGCCTGTGCAGCTTCTCATGGACTCACTCTGCACTTTGTCCTGCCCACTGGCCTTGCTGTTCACTGCTGTGTGCCCCCTGCCTGTGCAGCTTCTCATGGACTCACTCTGCACTTTGTCCTGCCCACTGGCCTTGCTGTTCACTGCTATGTGCCCCCTGCCTGTGCAGCTTCTCATGGACATGCCCTGCACTTTATCCTGCCCACTGGCCTTGCTGTTCACTGCTGTTTTGCCCCTGCCTGTGCAGCTTCTCATGGACATGCCCTGCACTTTGTCCTGCCCACCTGCCCACTGGCCTTGCTGTTCACTGCTGTGTGCCCCCTGCCTGTGCAGCTTCTCATGGACTCACTCTGCACTTTGTCCTGCCCACTGGCCTTGCTGTTCACTGCTGTGTGCCCCCTGCCTGTGCAGCTTCTCATGGACTCACTCTGCACTTTGTCCTGCCCACTGGCCTTGCTGTTCACTACTGTTTTGCCCCTGCCTGTGCAGCTTCTCATGGACATGCCCTGCACTTTGTCCTGCCCACTGGCCTTGCTGTTCACTGCTGTGTGCCCCCTGCCTGTGCAGCTTCTCATGGACATGCCCTGCACTTTGTCCTGCCCACTGGCCTTGCTGTTCACTGCTGTGTGCCCCCTGCCTGTGCAGCTTCTCATGGACATGCCCTGCACTTTGTCCTGCCCACTGGCCTTGCTGTTCACTGCTGTTTTGCCCCTGCCTGTGCAGCTTCTCATGGACATGCCCTGCACTTTGTCCTGCCCACTGGCCTTGCTGTTCACTGCTGTGTGCCCCCTGCCTGTGCAGCTTCTCATGGACTCACTCTGCACTTTGTCCTGCCCACTGGCCTTGCTGTTAACTGATGTTTTGCCCCTGCCTGTGCAGCTTCTCATGGACATGCCCTGCACTTTGTCCTGCCCACTGACCTTGCTGTTCACTGCTGTGTGCCCCCTGCCTGTGCAGCTTCTCATGGACTCACTCTGCACTTTGTCCTGCCCACTGGCCTTGCTGTTCACTGCTGTTTTGCCCCTGCCTGTGCAGCTTTTCATGTACATGCCCTGCACTTTGTCCTGCCCACTGGCCTTGCTGTTCACTGCTGTGTGCCCCCTGCCTGTGCAGCTTCTCATGGACTCACTCTGCACTTTGTCCTGCCCACTGGCCTTGCTGTTCACTGCTGTGTGCCCCCTGCCTTTGCAGCTTCTCATGGACTCACTCTGCACTTTGTCCTGCCCACTGGCCTTGCTGTTCACTGCTGTTTTGCCCCTGCCTGTGCAGCTTCTCATGGACATGCCCTGCACTTTGTCCTGCCCACTGGCCTTGCTGTTCACTGCTGTGTGCCCCCTGCCTGTGCAGCTTCTCATGGACATGCCCTGCACTTTGTCCTGCCCACTGGCCTTGCTGTACACTGCTGTGTGCCCCCTGCCTGTGCAGCTTCTCATGGACTCACTCTGCACTTTGTCCTGCCCACTGGCCTTGCTGTTCACTGCTGTTTTGCCCCTGCCTGTGCAGCTTCTCATGGACATGCCCTGCACTTTGTCCTGCCCACTGGCCTTGCTGTTCACTGCTGTTTTGCCCCTGCCTGTGCAGCTTCTCATGGACATGCTCTGCACCTTGGACTGGCCACTGGCCTTGCTGTTTTGCCCCTGCCTGTGCAGCTTCTCATGGACATGCTCTGCACCTTGGACTGGCCACTGGCCTTGCTGTTTTGCCCCTGCCTGTGCAGCTTCTCATGGACATGCCCTGCATTTTGTGCCTTGCTATTATCTACTCTTTTTGCCTATCTGTGCATTTTGTGAATAAAGACAGTTGCTCCTGTTGTCTGTTTTGTCAGTGTCCTTACTGAATAAAGTTCATTTGCTGTGTGTATATGGTTTACTGTGCCACATGCTGTGTGTGCCACTTCAACCTTGCCAATTTCTTTACTCACTTACTCTATTTTTTGCAGGGGTGAGGGACTTCAGTTTTTCCTGACCCTGATACTTGTGTGGGCAATGTATTAGATTTGAGGTGTGATGCAGTTGTCATTCTTTGTTCATGTTGGCTGTGTTGTACACATGTCAAGTTGTGGTGCACTGCCAGCTCAGTATGGGATTCTGTCCAGAGGATTGCAGGCATGCTGGCCAGGCTCATCATGTATGTGTGTTTGCTGTGGTACTGCTTCACTTCCTGTGTGTGATGTTGTCTTTGTGCTGTGCTGATTGGTGTTGTGTGGGTTCATGTTGTGTCACTCATTTCTGTGTGTGGCTGGTATGCTTGTTGTTCAGACACTGCTTGTTGTGCATGCAGTGCTGTGGGGGTATGTTGCCTTGTCATTGGCTGGTATGCATCCACGTATGTCCTGCTGTGTTTGCTATGTGTTCTTTTTTGGCTGTGCATCTGTTGTTTGTTTGCAGTGGCTGTGTTTATCTGTGATGGTAAACTTCTTGTCTGTGTTGTGGTATGTTGTGTGTGCATTGTTCCTGACTGATGGGGTTGTGCACTCCTGTTGTGTCTGTGCTCCCATTGCCTTTCCACATTTTTGCTGCACAGGGCATGTCTGTTCTTGTTGTGGTTCTGTGTGTGGGTCTGTTGGTTTATGTGTTTGTCTGTTGTTTTTGTGCAGACATTGGTTCTGGCATCCCTGTGTGTATGTGATGGTTGTGGCTACCCCCAGGGAGTGTGACTGTTTGTCTGTGTATTGCCTGGACATTATTGCCACCCTTCTGTTTGTTTGACACTGGTGTTGTGTACTGCAGATGTGAGGGGGTATGTGTGTGGATTCCTACTAGTGTTTGACAGTCATGGAGTGTGTCAATGGGCCCTGTGTGTTGTGCTGCTGGAGTATTCCTGTGAAGTATTTGTATACATATGTGTGGCTGTTCACAGTTTGACTTCAGGGCCTTCATTTCATCCTTGTGCCTCTACATGTGTTGCCTTGCTGTTTCCTTGGGTTGTTGCACTGTGCTGTCTGTGGTTTGACTTCAATCACTATGCAAGCATTGTGTGATTAGGTGGGCTGGGGCTGTTGTTCTATGTTCCTTGACTTGCATGTGCTGTACACATGCTTGGTGGTTGTCTCCTTGGCCTTCCATTTGTGTGCACCTCACTTTTGTTTTCCTGTTTTGTGTGCTCCATTGCTGGTGGCATGTGGTGTGTGTATGTGTCTGTGTGTCAGTGTGGGGTATGTGTGTGTGACTTGGCAGGCTGTGTGTCTTGTGAGATGTTTGTTCCTTGTATGTGTCCATTTGATGCTTGTACTGAGTTTACTTGCCATTGGTGTGGTGTTGTTGTGGTGTGTGTGTAGCCCTGGCCCTGTGCTTCTGTGCTGTGTGTTCCTGTGCAGCCACTTCTGCTGTGGCTGTGTCCCTATTTGTTTTGTGTGTGGTGCAGGGTGTGGTGTCACCTGGCTTGTTGTTGTGCATGGGGGGCACAGGTGTGGCATATGGCACGTCCCTTCAGTGGGGGGCTGTGTGTGAGGGTGGAGTAGTGGCCCTGTGGTCTTTGTGCCCTGCCCATGCCTGGTGCTGGCCCAGCCTTCTGCATTGTGCGCATGTATTCCCTTGTCTTCACCGCTGCGGTGACGTGGCCGTGACATTCCCGCACGATCGCGGTCGATGTGTGACCTGGATGCGGAGGGGTGTATTGGTGGCAGGTGGGTCATGTGTGTGTGCACTTGGGGATGTGTTTCTATCCCCACCAGGGTATCTGATGTGGTTAGGGACCCTGTGCCAGTCCATGGTTTGTGTTTTGTGGTTGTGTGTGGGGTTGTGTAATTGCGTACCTGCGGCGGCGTCCCCGACGGGCCATGATTTGCTGGTGATGTATCAGGTACAGCACCGGGAAAACGTGGAGTGCTGGGTCCATGGCGGTCGTGTCCGGGTGCTGTGGGCGGGCTCTCTGGTTTCGCGCTCCGCTGTCGAGTTTCCGCCGTGTAGGATTGGCCGGATTCTCCGCTGCGGTGCGACTTGTTTTTTGGAGCATCCTAATTTGTGGAGCGGATCGGACGTCATTCCGCACGGTGGTGTGTCTCCATTGGCTCCCACCGCCGCGCTTGCGGGCGCACTTTGATGGCGGTTCGCGTCGCACGGCAGCGGACGGGAAATGGTCTATGTTTGGCCATTCTAATATGGCGGACGTGAGTACCGCTGCTCGCGGGCGGAAAAAGGCATTTTTCCGCACCGCGGTGGTGCCACCGCCCGACATCCTAATGGACCCCATGGTGTTTTTTATTGATTAAAAAATATTCTTTATTAATTCTTTTGCATATAAGTGCTTTAATATATTTCAAAAACAGTGATTATTAATATCTCCAGGTATGAATGTGGTAATATATGTGGTATGAAACAGGGTGTATTAGATTGACCAAAGGGAACATTTATTTTAAACTTGGGAGTATATTAATACCCAGTTATTTATTTTAATACTTGTGTATTAATTCTAATACCGAAGTATTCAAATACATAGGTATTAATAATTTTCGTTTTTTTGTTTAATTTGTTTTTACAATTTTTTTTAAAAGAATTACTCTGATTTTTATGCATATATACAAAGAAATTTTTGGGAAATACACTCTACAGTCAGTGGCAAAAGCAGCATCTACATACAGTGCACACAAAGCAGAGAAAATGGGTGTCCTTCAACTATTTCCATTACAGGAGCCGACCCATCATCTACTCAAAGTGGCATTCTGAAACGGAACATATAAACCAACATTTCACACAACACATAATAAATATACATTCTGTCAGGTTCTGAACCACGGGGAAAAATCGTTTCCAAAACATATTTTCTTTAAAATTTTCGTTTACCCCTAAAAACCGTGTAGAAGAAGCCGACCACCATTTTGTGCTCAGTGGTGCACTGACTTCCATGGTGACCACACGCAGCAGGGAGTAGGAGGAGACATCTCAGACTTTCGAATTACACACTGCCATCTACTGACTGAACTAAGTGTACGTTTCAAACTAGACACCTGCTTAGTGAAAAGAAATAATTCATATACTTTAAATTTATTTTTAAATTATTTACAGCACTTCAAAAGCAGCCCCAAATCTACAACATATAATCCGGAATACATATTTCCGTTCATAAGTAAGTGAATATCAAACTACATCTATTTATATCATAAAACCATAAATCGGAAATAGCAATTGAATTTTTTTAAATTCTACAGAGATTGATAATACACCAACAACAATTATAAATTGTGGAAAATAATCCTTTGGACAATCATCTGTAAGTATACTATATAATTTATTTTGCCCAAACAAAATAAAATGTTCTGCTTTAAATATTTCATAATTTTTTGGGAAGGTGCTGGTCAGTGGTGGTTAGCAAAATTATCATTCTAACTCCGCCAGGTGTTTGCCTCAGGAAAGGTGCTGGACAGTGGTGGGGGGGAAAACTATTATTCTAACTCCCCCAAGTGTTTTCCTCAGGGAAGGTGCTGGACAGAGGTGGGGGGCAAAATTACTATTTTAACTCCACCAGGTGTTTGTCTCAGAGAAGGTGCTAGACAGTGACGAGGTACAAAATGAAAGATGTTGGTCAGTTGCTGCTTTTTGAAATGTAATCATTTAACAGTGGAACATACAATCAATATTCTTTTTTTCACAGGTTCAATAAATCTGCAAATTACAACAGGATGAACATAACCAACAGCTGAACTTTCAGCCATTGTCACCAGCACTAACTCAACAAGCAAAAGGCCTTTCAGAGGTAAAATATTTGGAAATCCTAACAATACAGCCAAAACTAACTAGAACATTACGCATTAGTATCCAAAAGGCAAGACAAACAAAAATCTCTTTAAAAACCAAATAAAAAATGGCGAAAGCAGGCTAAGCAAACATTAATTTCAAAGAGCTCAGTTAATCTCAACTTTTTCTTTCGGATATACCCAACATCATCCAGAAGGGAGAATACTAAGTAAGCCAAACCCCCAGGAGAAAGTCCTAGACCACCAAAAGGACGAGCGAACAAACGATAAAACCTTAATAAGGTGAGGAAAATTACATTACCCATATATAAAGCCTATTTTTCTTTTCACAGGAATCAATTACAAACCATAATACGAAATCTTAGCTTGCAAAATCAAAGTCAAACAATCTAATAAACAGCATGTTATTTGAAAAGTCATAAGGCAGTCAAAAAACTATTAACCAGATTTTTTTTCACAGGTTGCAATCAATAAAAGAAATCAAATAACTAACACACATATTCACTTTCTTAATTTTTTTTCTCAGATAAAAATCAAGATGGCAACTGGAAGACAGGCAACATCCATGAAATCCAACAGAGGCAATAGATTATTGAAGTACAGTGGCTATGTTTATTGTAAGGAGAGATTAACTGAGCCCCGGTGTCATTGGAGGTGTGTGCAATATTACTCATCCCATTGCACAGGCAGAGCGGTTACTTTTGGTGACACTGTTGAAAGGACCACAGAGGCTAACCACTCTGCCTCTGCAATGGAGATTGAGGTTAGAGAAAACATAAATCAAATGAAAGACCTTGCATCCACCTCCAACGAACCCCGTGGCGCAGTTTTGAGGGAGGTATCCCAAAACATTCCTATGCATGCAGCAAGTTGTATCCCACAATGCCAAACTTACGCAGCATTATACAGCGAAAAAAACAGGCAAGTAACCCCCAACATGTAACACCCCAAACATACTCTGATATTAACATTCCTCCTGAACCAACTGTTACTAATGAAACCATTCTTTTGCATGACAACAAAGACGAATACTAATCTTTAGCACACCCCATAACCTAGTAAAATTGGAGACTAGTGATATTTGGATGGGGGATGGGACATTTAAATCCACATCCCACCCATTCACCCAAATATACACTATTCACGCCTCCATTAATCACACTGTAGTTCCTTTAGTGTACAGTTTACTCCCTGATAAGCAAACCTCAACATACACTGAATTTTTAACAGTGGTAAAATCTAAAACCCTGAACAAAAGTCCTAGAAAAGTGTTTATTGACTTTGAATTACCTGTGATTAACACCATCACCAAAATATATCCAGATACCCAAATTCAAGGATGTTTTTTTCACTTTTCAAAGGCATAATGGAGAAAAATTAAAAAAACATCCTTAGTTGAGGATTACATATCAGACAGTAAACTGCAATTTGAGTTAAAAAAAACTAACTGCCCTGTGCTTTGTTCCTCCTGCCTGTGTGGATGAATACTACACATCAATTACTGAATCAGAATATTTTACTACAAACGAAGAAAAATTGGCACCCCTTCTAAATTACTTTGAGGACACATAGATTGGCCATCTAAGCAGGTCAGTTCGCAGGAGGAAGCCACGTTTTCATGTGAAGTGGTGGAACTGTTACACGACCTGCTTAGAGGGAGGAGCAAATAATGCCATAGAGGTATGGCACAACTCCTTCAACAAATCAATCGGAAGACCTCACCCTAACTTATATCATTTTTTGGAAATTTTGAAGAATGTGCAAAGTTTCCAAGAAATGAGAATAGCGCAATCATTGACTGGTAGTCTGAACCCACGAATTTCAAAAAGAACAAAAGAAATGACTGAGCGACTATTGGGTCAAATTCAACAATTGTTGTATAAGGTGGCTTCCTATAACCGAGACAATATTGTACACATACTACATTTCTAACCTACACTAACACCTATTCAACCTTACTTGCCTGTTTTGTATTTCAATTTTACTAATTCAGTTGGCACTGTTCAAAAAAAAAAAATTCTTTAAAAAAAAGTTGGGTTTCCTACCTTCAGTTATCTTCTTTCTTTGGCTCTTGGACTTGCGAACAATCCCACATTTCACCAAGAGTCTTGTGCAAAACAAAAATCCATAGTAACAGATCCATAATCCAAGATGGAATCCAATTCCCAAGTCAAACTATCAAAAAGGTACACAGATTGGCATAGCCATTTTTTACAGCGAATATAGTGCTGCAAACTGTACTGTGTCCACCTAAAAAAACGAATCCCCCCCAAAAAACAAAGGGGCCTATTACGATGGCGGTCGGATGACTGCCGCCCGGCCGGCGGTGGCAATCGCTGGACCTTCGGCGGACATCCGCCGCGATTGCAAGCCAGAAAACCGCCGGTCAGATTAGGATGGCGGTGGTGACCGCGGCGGTGGGAAATTCCGACCGCCGCTTTTCCGCCGGTTGCCATCCGCACTCCTGCCCTGCGGACGGAGAAGGACTGGGATAATGGTGGCGGTGCAGGGCAGGCTCTGCCGGCACGCTTATGATGCCGGCGGTAGCCAGCCTTTCCTCAGCGGTCAGACCGCCATGGAAAGGCATGCAGTGATTGTCTTCCAGGGGCCCGTTGCGGGCCCCCAATGTTTTGTGGGGGTGTGCGTGCACTGGGGGGTACCCATGGTCCCCCCTCCATGTCCCTGTACCAGGTGGCAGGCACTGTTCAGTGCCTGCCACGCAGTGCAGGGAAATGCAGGACATGCTCATTTGGACATCGCTGCGGTGCTGCGGGCAGCAGCAACCGCCGGAATGTTAAGGCCCGCAATCCGACCACCGCAGTCGGATTTCGAGCAAGGAACATCCTAATGCGACTGGTGGTTATATCGCGGGCCGTGCGGGCGGTCTTTTCCCGTTACCATGGCGGTCGGGGAGATTTTCCGACCGCCATCGTAATAGGCCCCAAAGTTTTTCTGCCAAAAATCACAACAGGAAATCCATCGTTGCAATCCACTATACACAGAAATCCTGCATAAAGAAAAAGCCATTAAGCAAAAGTTCCAAAGTGTCCAAAACATCGATTCATCCATCTGTGACATCTCTGTTCTTGAACCTTCCAAGCGGTTGAAAATCCACGACTACGCGATACTATGTTTTGAAAACGCAACACATTAAAAAATTTAAAACACCATATTGCTTTCTTTATACTTTGATTTAAAAAAAAAAAAAAATCTCTCATTTTAAATATTTTTCTTAAACCAAAAGTGTAAAAAAAGCAATCCACCCGATGTGAGCCTAAAACTGCTACCTGTATAGGAATAAAAAAGTTGGTTAAGACATTCAAAAAAAGCATAAAAGTACTATCCTAGTTCTAACTACCTCCTTCCTCTCTCCTTACAATAAACTATGCTACCCACGATCTATCTTTTTAAAGTTTCATTTGCATTACCTGAGCGCAGCTTTTCCTTGCTTCCGTTCTTGACCGCGACGATCCACCGATTGCAGAAACTTATGTACAACCGGCAACGTCATCTGAATTAGTAAAAAAGAAAAAAGGACAATTCCTCTCATTCATTTCAATGTGAAAGCGTGGGAAAACCTACACACAAAAAAAACAATGTTACTGTACAGTTAAGATACAATGTTTATTTTTAGTAAATAATAAATATTATAAGTTATTTTTATAACTTTAGTTTTTAACATTTGTTAAATGTCATATTTTTTTAATGAAATAAACTATTCAAAAATACATTTTATGTGTTCTATTTTATTTATCCTCTAATAAAATGTATTATATAAATTTTAAATATTTTCTACATTTGCTCTGTATATATTATCTTAGTTAAAATGTACATATACGCATGTATCCATAGTCAATTATTGTAATATCGATTTAAGGGGCACATTACGATGGCGGGCGGAAGCACCACCGCCGTGCTGGCGGATGCAAAAAGCACCAGTTACCGCCGGCACGCAGCAGTCCACACGCCCGTCCAATTACGATGCGAAAAGTAGGCCAAACACCGCCGGCAAGCCAGCAACACCGTCCGCCATCAAAGTGCGCCCGTACACGTAGCGGCGCAGCCCAACTGACACACACCGTCCGACGAAACACGTCCCGCCCGGCGCATAAATTACGATGCCGCAAACAAACGGATTTAGATTTTAATCGACATGCAGATGCCCTAACTAGAAAACTCCTAGATAGGGGTTACCCAAAGAGACTTACCAGACAGGCGTACAAAAGAGCAAAATATTATGACAGAGAATCACTGTTCACCATTAAAGATTCAGAAGTTACTACACAGGATCTTCCATTGATTTTTGTTACAAATTTCAGTAGTGTTAGCAATAAGGTGAAGAATATCATAAATAGAAATTGGAAATTGCTAAATGATAAAAATACTGTAAGACTTTCTAAACCTATGTTCTCTTTTAGACGGAACCGCACTATTCGAAACCGACTGGTACACACATACAGGGACGAAACAACACATAAACAGCGTAGTATCAGTAATACCCCTTTTCCTGTTGGTAATTTTCCGTGTAATTCTTGCAAGAATGGCGGCAATATCATGAAAGGTAGTGTGATTAACCATAATGGAATCACACATAATATCAAGAATTTTATTAACTGTCGGACGAGTAACATGATTTATTTAATTGTGTGCCCCTGTAACAAAGGATATATTGGGGAGACGTCGCGAGAAATAAGAGTCAGAATTACAGAACACAAATCAGCGATTAGGACAAAGAAAAGAACAGCTCCTTTAGTGGAGCATTGGATTGAAAAAAACCACACAATTTCAGAACTGAAATGGAGTGGCATTGAAGTAATTCAACTTAGTGCTAGAGGAGGAGATCAAATGCGTAAAAGGAAAAAACGTGAATAATTCTATATGTCACGTTTTAACACCTACAAAAATGGCCTAAATAATAAAGAGGAGTGGGAAAGATTAATTTAATATTCTTTGTCATTAAGTTAGGAACCGGATATTGCATTCTGTTATAAGAGTTAACTGGAATGCAAAAATCTGGAATGCCTAGTGTGTTGTGTATATATGATACGAGTTATATAAAAAACCAGTTGTAGAAATGTATTTCTTTTTAGGTATTTTTTCTTAGAAAATATTATGTTCGTGTGGCAATATCTTACATCCCAAGATGGTCTCGCCCAGTGGATATCCGTAATGTAGGCTATTAAGGAATATATAAGTTCACGCTATTATGGTATATTTCCTCTTATATATCATTTCCTTTTTTTATATAAAAGGTTTTTGGAACATCAAAACTGGAATATTTAGTGTCTATTTAGGACACGATTCTAAACAAGTTGTCTAAAATGCCTTTGTAATGCCCTTATTTAGAATACGCTTGAGCTCTATGTAAGTAACACTTAGGGGCCGAATCCGATTCGGGCCGGAAAAAATACCGACCGACTCGGTACGGGATCATAGTCCGACCGACACGTACTGGCGTTGCCCGACCTGGGAAGTACGATGAAATGAATGTGAATCACGACCGACTCGTACGGAACTCAAGGCGAACGACCGACCCGGACGGAAACAAGCTATCCGGCCGGGAAACCACGCGAATCGGACCGACCGACACGCACCAGGAATCAACCCGAACGAAACGTAACCGCGAACTCCGACCCGCGCAGTACGATGCAATGGGTGCAAAATCAGACCGATTCGCACGGAGCCCAAGCCGTACGACCGACACGCATACAAAACCCAGCCGAACAAACACAATACTCTGCGACCGACGCGTACGCCGCATATGAAACTGAGCTGAAACACAGCGGGAACGACTCGGAGAGGCGCGCACGAGATAACTGCAACGTCCTACTCGGTCAGAAGAACAACTCCTACATGCACAATAATCACTAATGAAAAAATACAAAAAAAGAGGGCCAAACAAGCAATGACAAAGCCAATAAATACAGGGGGTGAAAAAATGGAACAAGAACACACCCCCAACTCCACCTACATAAAGGCCACAAATCCCTACCATGATCCTTTGCAAATTCCACTGACCTGCCAGCACAGAACACCAGCAGACAGCAGACACACACACAGCTCATCCAACACAAAAGCCACACACCATTAGCACCTCAACAAATAGCACCCTCACACACACACAGCAAAACCTACACACACACACCCTCACCTGCACACACACACATCAATCACCACCACCACCCATCCCCTAAAGAAGAATCCAAAGTTCCTAGATAGTGAATTGGAAGTCATGGTAGACGAGATCCTGAGGGTAGAGCCACAGTTGTTTGGCACATTGGTCCAACAGACCCCCATGGCACAGAAAACCAAGATGTGGGCGAGGATCGTCGACAGGGTGAACGCACAATCACCATGTTTGCACACAAAGGAAGACATCCAGAACAGGTGGTATGATGTGCGCAGGAGGGTCAGGGACCTACTGAAGAAGGATTACCTCCTGAGCCAGCACACCGGCAGTGGCCCTCCTGCCAAACCAGTATACCTCAGGCCCTGGGAGGAGAAGGTGCGGGCCATCCTACCACCAGTGAGCGTATATGGACTAACAAACATCCCAGAGCCTGGTGAGTACACAACAAATATACACAATATTGTGTGCCAATACACACACATCACTGTCAAGGGGATAGTCAAACCATGCACCCCTAGCAAATCAACAGCAACCAAAAGATAATCATCCCAAGAAGTGTATGTTAGTCAGATAAACACAATACATGCCATGTCATAGTGATATGTAACTGTGTCATGACATGTACAAACCCAATACCAAATAGAGCTAGGCAGTGGCACAAATCTAACTAACAAACACTGTCAGATATTTAGCCACCACTAGAACACCACCTCACAGGGAAGCTCACAGAAAGGAAGGAATCCTGTGTATGCTGGTGAAGTCAGTGTAGCCAAGAGCATGATGGGACTCGTAGTAACAGATAATGGGCAGCCTCACATTTGGACCATCAACACCACTCTGAACCATGCTCACAACACAGGGAGTGGAAAAGGACTGACAATATGGCTGACACTGGGTACTGCTGTGGGGAGCACAAGGCCCTGCTGGGAACTGGGCACCAACAAACAACAGGACCACACTGTCAGCCATCTTGCCATTGCTGTCACACTCACACACAGTGAAGTCCACTCAAAAGGAAGGAAGTATGGGCATGCTGGGAAGGGGGTGTAGGCAATAGCATGATGGGAGTTGTAGTCACAGATAATGCTCACCCACACAATTGGCCCATCAACACCACTCTGAACCCTGCTCACATCACAGGGAGTGGATAAGGACTGACAAGATGGCTGACACTGGGTACTGCTGTGGGGAGCACAAGGCCCTGCTGGGAACTGTGCACCAACAAACAGCAGAACACCACTGCCTGACATCCTGAAAGCCAACTTGCACTCCCTGCAATGCAAGCACGTTCCATGGTGGGATATCTGGCTGGGTGGGAAGGAGGACTGACAGCACTGACCATAGTTACAAGCAGCTCTCCTCACACACACCCTCAACACAAACTCCACATAACCCATCTGGGAGAATGCAATGCCTCACACACCAAATGAAGATCCCACAAAGAACCACCACCCTGGGTAATGCTGTGTGAAGCACAGGGACACTCTTAGGACTTGTAGCCAAACAAACGCAAGGACAACACTGTCAGCCTTCCTGTCAGCACAGGCACACTACCCCACAGGGAAGCAGAGTCAAAAGGAAGTAAGTACGGGCATGCTGGGAAGGGGGGTGTAGGCAATAGCATGATGGGAGTTGTAGTCACAGATATTGCTCACCCTCACAATTGGCCCATCAACACCACTCTGAACCATGCTCACATCACAGGGAGTGGATAAGGACTGACAAGATGGCTGACACTGGGTACTGCTGTGGGGAGCACAAGGCCCTGCTGGGAACTGTGCACCAACAAACAGCAGAACACCACTGCCTGACACCTTGAAAGCCAACTTGCACTCCCTGCAATGCAAGCACGTTGCATGGTGGGATATCTGGCTGGGTGGGAAGGAGGACTGACAGCACTGACCATAGTTACAAGCAGCTCTCCTCACACACCCCCTCAACACAAACTCCACATAACCCACCTGGGAGAATGCAATGCCTCACACACCAAATGAAGATCCAACAAAGAACCACCACCCAGGGTAATGCTGTGTGAAGCACAGGGACACTCTTGGGACTTGTAGCCAAACAAACGCAAGGACAACACTGTCAGCCTTCCTGTCAGCACAGGCACACTACCCCACAGGGAAGCAGAGTCAAAAGGAAGGAAGTACGGGCATGCTGGGAAGGGGGTGTAGGCAATAGCATGATGGGAGTTGTAGTCACAGATATTGCTCACCCTCACAATTGGCCCATCAACACCACTCTGAACCATGCTCACATCACAGGGAGTGGTTAAGGACTGACAAGATGGCTGACACTGGGTACTGCTGTGGGGAGCACAAGGCCCTGCTGGGAACTGGGCACCAACAAACAACAGGACCACACTGTCAGCCATCTTGCCATTGCTGTCACACTCACACACAGTGAAGTCCACTCAAAAGGAAGGAAGTATGGGCATGCTGGGAAGGGGGTGTAGGCAATAGCATGATGGGAGTTGTAGTCACAGATATTGCTCACCCTCACAATTGGCCCATCAACACCACTCTGAACCATGCTCACATCACAGGGAGTGGATAAGGACTGACAAGATGGCTGACACTGGGTACTGCTGTGGGGAGCACAAGGCCCTGCTGGGAACTGTGCACCAACAAACAGCAGAACACCACTGAATGACATCCTGAGAGTCAACCTGAACCCACTGCAAGGGTGGCATGCTTCATGGTGGGATAACTGGGCTAGGTGGAGAAGGATGGCCGGATGTCCACCAAATACAACCAATGCTGGCCATGCACACACCTCAACATTCACATTGAAATGCCCCAGGTATGCAGGACAATGTGCTACACCAATATCAACCTCTTACTGTGACAACTTAGGACAATGCAATGTACATGCCCGCATCCAGAGGTACAGTCACAACTGTCAGGTGTGTGAACCATTGATGCCTGTACAAACATAACATACAATGTGTGTCTCTTCCAAATACAGGTGATGATGATGGGGACACAGCAGCAGGCGAGGAGGAGTCCCTGTCCCAGGCTCCGGGGGACACTGAGCTCACTGGTGTGGAACAGCCTCTGCCCTCCTCGGATGGCGAAGACCTACCTGGCACCTCCGGTGTGAGTCATCATGCAACACCAGCAGGACCAACATCTGCACCCCCTGCACCCACCCCTCCAACAACTGCCAACACACAGACCACCCTCGCCGACACGGACAGACCAAGGACCACCGATGATAACAGCACAGGGCCCCAGGCCCACCGTGGAGCAACAGACAACTACACCACTAACAACACCCAAGGGGGCCTTGGGTCACCTGTGCGTGCCACCGCAGGTCCTGCACGTGTCGCCAGCGGTGGTGGGAGGGGTGGTAGACATAGGTCGCTGCTTGCAGAGGGGTCTGGACTGCATGATGACCCACAACTGGCATGCATCGCTGATGCGTACCAGGATAGCACCGGAGAGGTCAGACAGGTAGTGGGGATCCTCAAGGACATACACCAGCAGCAGGCTGCCCATCATGCCCGCTTGGACTCCCACATGTTCCGTGTGGAGACACACATGTCTCGCATGGAGTCCAAGTGGGACACATTGCAAGAACTCACAGCGGTGCATAGGGACATATTGACATGCCTCCGCCAGATTAGCACCAACATGGCCACACCTCCCTGTGTGCCCACAACATCTGGTGCTGCAACAACTGACACCGCCACAGGGAGGGAGGAGGACTCTGGCGGAGACTCCCCTGCACCGCAGCAGCCTGCACGTGAGGGTCCCCCCCCAAAGAAGAGGGGTCGTCCGAGGAAGGAAAACTGAGAGGTTGATGGCCACGTACATCCCCCAGGAAGCCAACACCTGTTCCGGAAATTCTCCTTTGTGTGCAAACTTTTCACCCTGTCGAATGCAACACAACTCTCCCACATGACATGGGGAGTTCAAGTTGGACTAATGTATCATATGACTGTGGACTACACTCAGGACATTTCTGCTACCAAGACTTCCAACTCATCTGGGAACTTTGGATCACAATCCCAATGTACAGCACCCACCATCCTGTGCACTATACACACACACATTTCTGTAAATAAAATCACTAGTACACCATACTTGCCTCTGTTGTTATTCAAATGTGGATACTGTTATGGTGATGATGATCTGCTAAATTACACTGTGTATGCTAACTGCTACAGCAAGTACAACACCGTCATGTGAGTCATGGTGACGTGACACATATGAGGGAGACACACCACTAGGGCTACACAACACAGAGACACCAGGGCCATCAGACTCATCGCCCACAGTGATGATGCCAGGAAATACTGTGGAATGCACAGACACCACACCTATTCAGAGTCTGTGTCAACTAGCCCACAGGTGCAGTAAGCAAATGTCAGTCAGATGTGTGACCACAGACAACGCACATCCCAAAGTGAAGCACAGGTTCATTACACATTTGCAACATGTTGTTTCCACTACAAATGCAAGGTAATCCCACGTGGCAGTGGCCACACAGTCAACAAGTGCAGAAGATATGAAGTCCAGGGGTGTGTGGCACATCACCTGTAGGGAAACTACTGCTGCAACCCTGAAAGCTGAATCATGGTGTCGGGGGATCCAAGTTGACCAAAGTACTCAGTAAGCACCCTGTGAAGGACAGACATGACACACAGTTAAAACCACTGAAGAACAGGACAGAACTGCAATACTCATGCCCAATACATGTCACAAGACAAGTACAGAAAAACCAAGTTAGCATGTCAAAACTGTTTCGGAGTACATACTACCTGTAAGGACACATTGCTGCACGCATCCAGTCAAGTAGCACATGGCCACACTCAAACAGCACCAGAGCACCACCCACACATATCATGCAAACTCACATCATTCACATTACATCTCCCTGGATACTCACATTCAGCTGAAGAAGTTGGTGATGAGCTGTGTGCGGACATCACCATCATTATCATCATCATCACTGGCATCGTGGTCCAGGCCAGGATCCTCCACAGGTGGCGGACGTTGGTCATAGTCATCCAGGATGAGAGGCAACTCCTTCCGCACTGCCAGGTTGTGTAGCATGCAGCAGACGATGACAATCTTGCACACCTTGGCTGGGGCATATGGGAGGGCCCCTCCTGTCTTGTCCAGGCAGCGGAAGCGGCTCTTCAGGAGACCAAAGGTCCGCTCAATCACTCTCCTGGTCCGACCATGTGCCTCATTGTAGCGCATCTGGGCTGGTGTCACAGGGTTCCTGAGGGGTGTCAGCAACCACGGCATGTTGGGGTATCCGGAGTCACCTACGGACAGACAAGTGCACATTAGCTGAGCTGGAAAAGTGGGCGGTATACTACAGAGCAGAACACACACAATGGTACAAAGTCAGTACACACCAACAAGCCAGGCACGCTGGTTCTGCATCTGTGCCATCATCCTCGGGATGCGACTACTCCTCATCACGTAGGCATCGTGTGCTGAACCAGGGAAACGGGCACACACATGTGTGATGGTCATATCTGCAAGACATACCACCAGAGCATTGATCGAATGGTAATGTTTCTGGTTCCGGTATGCCTGCTCATGTGCCTGTGGTGGTACCAAAGCCACATGTGTCCCATCAATGGAGCCAATGACATGTGGCATCCTCCCCAGGGCATAGAAGTCACTCTTGACGTCAGTGAGTTGTTGACGTGTAGGGAAATAGATGTACTGGTTCAGGCATCTCAACATTGCCTCCAAAACATCGCGTAGCACACGGCTGAACATAGTCTGTGACATCCCACCGGCAGTCGCCACAGTGTGTTGAAAGGTACCAGTGGCAAAGAAGTGTAGGGCTGCCATTACCTTCACCTTGGGGGTCAGCGCCGTAGGGTATGGCCGGCCAGGTTGCAAATGTGGTGCCAAGCGCACTGCCAAATCCTCAATCAGCTGCCTGGTGAAGCGGTACCGTCGGATGCTGTCACGTTCCACCATCGTTGCCAGGTCAGGGAATGGTCTATGGACAGCTGGAGCCCTGCAGTGCATAGGTTGAGGAAAGAAAGATTGTCAGTCAGCCCACATATGTGCCATTCACCATACTCAATTTCACATGATACACCATTACGAGACACAAGTACTTGATGTGTGTGCCGTTCTGTTCGGACATAACTCGCACCTACATGGCCATCATCTAACTTCTCAGTACAACATGTGTGGACAACAGGTTCCAGGTTGTGCTATGGGAAACCATTAGGCTGTGTCACAGTACCCATTTACTGCTGTCACGTTAAACACACACACACCACAGTGACATGTCTGGACAGATGCGCCACAGGCATCACAGCTCATTGACAGGTAGATTCCCAGTGACCCTGTCTTGCCACATGGACACTGGCATGACATGGCGTATCATGTACACGTCAGAAAAACAAACATGACTCCCACAGGTAGTGGCCCCTGTCGCCTACGCAGGCCAGACATGGACGCCAGTGACGCACAACATCAAAGTCCATGCACAAACAACGTTGATGTGGAGACTGTCTCCCATCGTGCACATGGAATCAGAGACATCGGAAACACAACATGCACACAGACTGTGGAGTGACATCACTATTGTGGCAATGGGTCACCCTGTGACGTACATGCCTTCCCCCATGGGACCCTGGGGGTATGTGACATGTCACACACATACACAACCTGGAAATGTGACCATGCCACATGCTCCGAAATGAACTGTTGCACATCACAGTGGTCATGTGCACAACACACAAAGGACCCTGTCCCCATTAACACATGCACAGCCTGGGTGTGGCTGCCCACAAGTGCCACCACAGAAACCACATGTTAACCCCCATACACAGAAAAGGTAATGCAGCCTTACATGCCTTAGGAAACAGTGTGGACTGGGTGTGGTGTTGTAGGTGTGCCCCTGGGTCTCTGGCAGGTATATGTGGCTGGCATACGTTCACCAGTGACAAGCATGGTGACATATGCGACTGACCTGTACAGGTACGCGTTGTACAGCAATGGCCCGATCGGTGTGCCCGGCCGGCCCATTGCATCTGTTGTGAGCGGGTACGCGTTGTATCCCGAAATACGCGTTGTACAGCAATGGACCGATCGGTGTGCCCGGCCGGCCCATTGCATCTGTTGTGAGCGGGTACGCGTTGTACAGCAATGGACCGATCGGTGTGCCCGGCCGGCCCATTGCATCTGTTGTGAGCGGGTACGCGTTGTACAGCAATGGACCGATCGGTGTGCCCGGACGGCCCATTGCATCTGTTGTGAGCGGGTACGCATTGTATCCCGTAATACGCGTTGTACAGCAATGGACCGATCGGTGTGCCCGGCCGGCCCATTGCATCTGTTGTGAGCGGGTACGCGTTGTATCCCGAAATACGCGTTGTACAGCAATGGACCGATCGGTGTGCCCGGCCGGCCCATTGCATCTGTTGTGAGCGGGCACGCGTTGTACAGCAATGGACCGATCGGTGTGCCCGGCCGGCCCATTGCATCTGTTGTGAGCGGGTACGCGTTGTATCCCGAAATACGCGTTGTACAGCAATGGACCGATCGGTGTGCCCGGCCGGCCCATTGCATCTGTTGTGAGCGGGTACGCGTTGTATCCCGAAATACGCGTTGTACAGCAATGGACCGATCGGTGTGCCCGGCCGGCCCATTGCATATGTTGTGAGTGGGTACGCGTTGTATCCCGAAATACGCGTTGTACAGCAATGGACCGATCGGTGTGCCCGGCCGGCCCATTGCATCTGTTGTGAGCGGGTACGCGTTGTACAGCAATGGACCGATCAGTGTGCCCGGCCGGCCCATTGCATCTGTTGTGAGCGGGTACGCGTTGTATCCCGTAATACGCGTTGTACAGCAATGGACCGATCGGTGTGCCCGGCCGGCCCATTGCATCTGTTGTGAGCGGGTACGCATTGTATCCCGAAATACGCGTTGTACAGCAATGGATCGAACGGTGCGCACGCGTTGGCTGGGGCCTGGCATGGCAACGGACGCGTATTCGAAGCTTCAACGAGTCTGATGCAGTGAATTCAGTTGGCCAGCCACAACAATGTTGCAAAATCATGGGTGTCGTGAACTTGGATTTTTGAAGGATGCTGTGGGCGTGTATTAGTGCTGCTATTCCATGGATTGGTCAGATTCAAAAGATGCAAATGACTTGGACCTATCACTTTGGACACATGGGACAGTATCTGCCTCTGCAGCACACATATAATGCTGGCTGTTCCCCTGAGAGCTCACTTGCCTGCACTACATGCTCCAGGACGACATCTGCCACCAACACTGCTGCTGTCTCTGCATCCTCTGGCTACTGCAATGGCACGTACTGTGGAGAGAGCCCCAGCCTTCAGCCTTGAGGAGAACCAGGCCCTGCTGGACAGCCTCCTTCCACAGTACAGCAAGCTGTATGGGACACCAGGGGAGCAGGTGAGTGTGCTGTCCACTGCCTTACTAATTTTGCATGTTGTCTGACTAGCAGGACTTACAGTGTGCACACCACTGGCTAGCATGCTCACTGAGTAGTTCTGAGCCCCCAAAGTGTGTAGTTACATGCACTGAACAGGTACAGTGCAGTAACAGTGCATTCCAACAAGGTTTACTTTCCATGCAATGATACCATGTAGTAACTGCTGGCAAACTGTTCATAGCCATCGTTGCACTGCCTGTGTACATCATGTGCCCCAGTGATTGAGACATGTATATCCAACTGTGTGATGCATGGATATGTTGCATGTGTAGTAATGGCATTTTCACTTTGTCATCCTCACAGGTTGATGCCCACCAGAAGCAGAAAATCTGGCTGACCATCGCCCGGGCAGTAAGATCCGTGGGGACTACAAGCGCCGGATCCGCAACTGCCAGAAGAGGTGGCAGGACCTTCGAGGCTGGACCCGGAGGATCGCAAGGGTCCAGCTGAAGCTGTCGCCTCCTCGCAGGAGGGGCGGACACCGGACCCTGACCCCCACATGCTCAGGATCCTGGCGGTGGTCTTCCCTGACCTGGATGGGCAGCTGAAGGCCAGACAGCAGCAAGGAGGGGGTGAGTCCATGACAGCACTGTGCACTTTGTCTGACATGCTATGTGCCCTCCTCTGGCCTGGTTAAACTTCCACAGTACATCAGTCTTGTGGTCCAGGACCCATGTCCCTCTATTGTGACATGCCCACTCCTCATCTGATACGCATATGTGTGGCCCTTACAGTCAGGAAATTGTGTCACTTGGGGACTGTGTCATTGCATTTTGCTTTGCTCAAGGTGGGGGACAGCATTTGTTCCGGTGACTATGTTGTGGGATTCATGGGTGGGTCAATTGCTCACACAATGCCCAAGTCCAAACATGTAATCTGGGTGTAACTTTGATATGTGGTCCACTTGCTGATCTGATTCACCACATGTCCCTGGGGTATTTGGCACACCCCCATGCTGTGGGTGGGAACAATGTTTGGGCCTCAGGAGTATGTATATCAAGTGTGTCACACATGCTTAGACACCTGCCTACTGTCCAGGACTCATCCCTCTTACAGGTGGAGCTGGACAGTCATGCCTACTCCAGGGCATACAGTAGACTCTGTACTCCCACTCCCGTGGATCATCTGACATGTTGTGATCAGTGACATGGTCCCTCAGGTGTCTGCCTCTGTGTCAGTGTGCTGTGGCTTCGTTGTCAGGACTACTGGTATGTTTGTCGGTTAGGGTTCAGCATGCCATCTGAGATGTGACCATGTGAGACGATACTTCTGTGACTTATAGATGTTTGATTACTTGACTGTGCACACAGGTGTATGCAACTGTGACTTTCAGGCAGCTGTTATTCATTCACAGCACACTGTGAGGTGCTCAGGTTCTGGGAGTTGTGTTTCATGTCCCCCATATGTCCAATTGGCATGACGTGGACAAATACTAGTTCAGATGATGTGGTGTGTGGGGGATGGACATGTGCACTTGTCAGTTACATAACTTGCATTCCCCATGTCCTAGGATTGTGACACAGTGCAGACTGTTGTTGGCAGGCTGCCATGGCCATGTGACTGGAGACACGGATGTATGACTTTGCAGGCATGCCTGTGTCATGGCATTAAACTTCCTAAGAGTGATCCTGCAGGGGAGTGACATGTGCAACATGCACCCCATTGTGGCATGGACTATCCAGACATGGGTGCATCATGGTGTCTGGTGCTGGTATGCATCACATGCATTTCTATTTAGACTCTGGCCATCCCTTTCTCCGGACACCTGCACTGACTCAGTGGCAAGAGATGTGATGTGTGCATGTTCACATACTTCACTGTGTTCCCTGCAATGTCCAACAACTGTGTAGGTGGTGCATGTGTCCACACTGGGGTCTTACCATCAGACAGGCACCAGACAGATGGGTGCAAGGGCAGGAGGGGTGTGAGTCCCATGGTTGACCATCAGACTGACAATTGGCTTCTCCAAATCTGTGTGAGGAGTTTTGGCAATGTTCTACTAAGGATGCCAGGGCTGGCTCTGTAAGTGCTGTACTTACTGTGGTGTGTGCGGTCAGTGCAGGTGACTGATGTTTGTCTGTTTCCCTAATTGTTTGCAGATACATCCACGGCCACAGGAGGGGACAGCGCCACGGACCAGGAGGAGCAGCGGAGCCAAACTGGGTCAGCATCCGACGAGTGGTCAGAGGGACCCAGTGGCACGGAGGGCGAGGGAGCCACACCGAGGAGTCCTCAGCACCATCCACCTCAGCTGAGGACCACAGCAGCTCGGAAGATGACTCCCTTGTGGAGGCGGGTGTCAGCAGCCACCATACCCCCGCTAGTCTGTCTGGCCCCGCCACCACCAGCACCGCCCTCCCATTGGCTCCAATTCCAGACGTCCGTGGAGGCTCCCGTGTTCGGGAGCGTGTCTCCTTCGTGCCAGGCACCGCACCCCCTGCCCCTGTGTCCCCTGCTGCCCTGAGTGAGGAGTCTGTGAACCTACTTCGGCAGCTCCATGTAGGGCAGACAGCAATGCTGAGTGTCCTCCATGCACACACCACTCTGTTGACACAGCTGGTGTCGTTCATGGAGGGCATCTCGACGGGTATGTCTGCCCTACAGAGGAGCAATAAGTCCATGGACTCCTCCCTGACGGCAGCAGTGTCCCTCCTCCAGCAGTCCCTCCCACCTCCTACCTCTGCCCCATCCACACTTCCTGGCACCCTACCTGTCCAAAGCACATGCACACCTGCACATTCACCCAAGCACACAGACACGAGCAGCACAGACACACCCAAAAGAAAGGCAAGACGTGCACACAAGCATCCTCAGGGGACAGATACCACACACACAGGGGATGGGGAACAGACACACACACAGGCATCCACAGTCACTCCGCAGTCCTCCAAATCCTCTCCCTCCAAGACCCCTTCCCTTGCCTCACCTGCAACCCCACCTACACAGCAGGTCTTCCTGTGTGACCTCGGCCTCTTCCCCTCCGATCCTGCAGATCCGGCATACCGGGGGAAGAGGAAGTCCACCCACACAGAGGGGAGTGCCCTCGCCCCCGGACACCCTCCCCCAGGCGCAGACAGACTGAGGACCCCATTTGGAAGTCCCCCCGGACCAGGAAGGGCAAGACCCCACCACCACCACCACCACGCAGCTCCACCACCCAGTCTCTCTCCTCCATCCCCCAGGCCCTAGAATTGACCACTAGTCTCTCTGCACTACAACTGAAACAACTAGTGCTTAAGCCAACCCACTCCAAAGGTCACCTACTTGACCCTGTTTTTAGTAACTGCGCAGATCTTATAGTAGGAATTCCCTCCCCCCTTCCGTGGACGGACCACTTTCTGATTTCCCTTTCCTGGGTCATCCCAGATCCCCACCCTCCTTCTAATACAGTTACACGTAGGGAACGAAATTGGTCAAAACTCCCTCTAGAGGACTGGCTGGCTGCTCTTGAAACTTCCAGACCACCCAACAACCCTGACCCTACTTTAGCTAACGAGGACTACAACATATGGATTTCCAAATCGTTAGACTCCGTACTCCCCATGAAATGTACCAAACCTAAGCGCAGTACAAAGACCGCCCCCTGGTATTCCTCTGGATTACGGGAAATGAAGTGTCAATGTAAAAAATTAGAAAGGAAATGGCGATTGGACTATTCCCCTTCTAGAAAAACTGCTTATAGAGAAGCGATAAAGACCTACAAAAATGAAATTAAAACTGCACAATCGATCTTCTTCGAAGAAAAATTAATGCAGCTGCTTCAAGGCCCAAAGAAATATATCGCATTGCGAGAACCCTCCTTAAGCTCCCAGAAAACCCCCAAATCCCATCAATGCGCAAACCCATTGCAACAACCTGGCAGAGTTCTTTTTCCAAAAAATACAAACCATTTATACCTCCTTTTCTTCCACTCCGACTGACCTTCCGTTTACCAAATCACTTGAATCCGGGACTCAGCCCCTGGTAACACTCGAATCTTTTCCCCTACTCAATCCTATCATGTTAGAATCTATTATGCATCAGGTGAAATCCGGCTCCCCCAATGACCCGGCACCACCGCGTACCTTGTTGTCAGCCACTGGCAATGTCCTTCCCACCATACTTGACTTGCTTAATGCCTCCTGGCCGCAGGCACTGTCCCACTTCCATGGAAGCGGGCCATGGTTAAAGCCCTCCTTAAAAACCTAATCTTGACCAAGATAACCCTAGTAATTATCGACCGATCTCCCTGTTGCCCTGGTTGAGCAAGATTTTGGAGAAACATACCAACATAGTGTTGGCGGAGTTCATCGAGACCAACCACCTGCTCGACCCCTCTCAGACGGGATTCCGTCCCATGCATGGGACCGAAACCGCTTTGGTTGCAGTGACGGAGGAGGCCAGGAAGATCTTGGATCAGGGAGGATCTGCAGCAATTATCCTCCTTGACCTAAGTGCCGCCTTCGACACTGTAAGCCACAATATTCTATTACATCGACTCACTAGTTTAGGAGTCTCAGGGAAAGCAATAGCTTGGTTTGAATCCTTCCTTTCAGACCGCTCCTTCCAGGTTTTTGAGGGTGATATCACCTCCTCCAGCAAGCCTCTTGGCTGCGGTGTGCCACAGGGCTCTTCTCTGAGCCCTACGCTATTCAATATTTACATGAGCCCACTAGCTGAGATAGTCCGTCCGTTTGGGATAAAAATCATCACCTATGCCGACGACACTCAGCTAGTGGTGGCTCTCAATCAGCTACACACCGCGCATAATAGCCTGTGGGGCTGCTTAGAGGAAGTGACCAAATGGATGACATCGTCATGTCTCAAATTGAACGGAGACAAAACTGAGCTGATGCTCTTGGGCAACCCCCCATGCTCACAATCAATTCATTGTGGCCCACCTGCCTAGGCCCTGCTCCCACGCCAAAGGACACAATCAAGAGCCTGGGCATCTGGTTGGATAAGTCCCTTAACTTTAACTGCCAAGCAGCTAAACTATCGGCCACTTGCTTTGGTCTACTTAGGCTTTTGCGGAAGATTCTCCCCTTACTGCCTTTCCAAGCGAGACAGATTATGGTTCAGGGTCTCATTCTGTCTCGCCTGGATTATGGGAACGCCCTCTACTTAGGGGCCCCCTAACCACCTTGCGCAAGCTCCAGATCATACAAAACTGCGCTGCTCGAACACTGCTTCAGATCCCTCGCCGACTCCCAGTCAAACCCGGACTAAAGAGCCTTCACTGGCTCCCAGTCAGGGAAAGAATCGAATTTAAGACCCTGTGTATTGCCCACCGAGCTTTCTGGAAAACAGGTGCTGTTATCAACCATTCATTGATCACTCCCTACCACCCGAACAGACAGCTCAGATCAGCATCCTCTTTCCTCACGACAGTACCCAGGATTAAGAGAGCCAGATGTGGGGGCCGGTCATTCTCCTATAACTCAGCTAAACTTTGGAACTCCCTTCCCTTCCATCTGCGATCAGAGCCCAACTTACTTCTGTTCCGTAAACCCTCCTTTTTAATAAACCTGAATAACCTTTCAATTGTTTTTCTATATGCGTTGTTCGTAGCGCTAGGACGCCTGAGGGTAGCTATTGCGCTTAATAAATGGTCTTTTCATTTCATTTCATTTCACCACTCCACAGGTTCCACCGCCACACCCTGCCCCAGGTTCCCCCACACACCGATACCGCATCCCCAAACTGCTTAGGCCCTACCCCCCTGCCACTTGCTCTTCCACCCCCAACCCAGATGCTCAGCCTGTTTGTGCCACTGGTGTGGAGACCGGGTCCCCCCTCTGTCCTGCCCACCTCATCTGCCCCCCTTCCACTCCCTTGGAGGCATGCACTGCAGTGGAGTCCACAACCACCCCGTCTGACTCGGGCACTGCAGTGGTGCCGGCCCCCCCTGAGTCAGACACCTCCACTGCAGTTGCTGGTGACACTCCTGCACCCACCACCCCTTCACTGCCTCACTTTGGCATCCCCTGATCCTGTCCCTGCGGTGCCTGGCCTGCCCCTTGTATGCCCCTCCAAGGGGGATGTCCCCTGTCCCTACCAGTGCAGGCAAGCAATGGGTGACAAGTTGTCACATATCACCCTGTTGGGACTGTGTATTTGGACTGGCCATTGGCCTTAGTTTAATTTGGACTTCTGATTTTTTATTGACATTTGCTGAATAAAGCCTATTTTTGTTTACTTGTGGTTTTTCTTTTGATGTACATGATGTACATGGTTATCATCATGCATTTGCAGTTGTAATAGTGTTCAGATCAGGGAAATGAAGTGTTGCAGTGATGGACTCCATGTGGTCCATGGGATGTGTGTCCTGTTGTAGTCTGGATCTATGGCATCCTCTGCTGCAGTCTGAGGGTGTGATGTTCAGCATATGACACAGGGATGTACGTTTTGCATTTGTAAATTAACATCTTTGTCTTACAGTGATGCACATCTGGTGGGCTTACCACTGTTCAATGTTCCTATTTCCCTGACTGTGTGCCCATCTCCACTGGACATGCAGTTTAGCACACCAATGTTGAAGGACTCATCAGTGTATACAGTGCACCTTGCTTGACACGTGTTTTGGGTGTATGCAGATGACTGACGTGACACTCCCGTACCCAGGCTGATGTGAGCAGCGCCTTCAGTGTGTTGTAGTTGTTGACTCACTGACCGAGTGTTCTGCCGACATGTTTGAGTCGTGCACAGACAAGGCTTGGCACAGCGGACCTTCCACAGCAGTGGAGTGCCCTCATGGCAGTGTGTAATCCCGTGACATTGCCTGGGCCCGTGTTTTATGTTGTGTAAGCATGTCTGTGCGTGTACCCTTCCCTTTTCCTACACAGGCTGTGTCCCTACGGATGTTCCTGTTTCTGATGCTTGCTGAGTTGTTCTGTGTTCATCAAGCATCTTGGACCTGGTTACTCCGGGATGTGGGTGCATGGCTAACTAAGGTTCATCAGGTTGTCTTCCCAGGTTGTCTTTGTTGTCAGGGCTGGGGATGTGGGCAAACGCAGATGGGACACATTCAGGATTCCCTTGGCACTTGTTGGTTACACATGTCATGTAATTTACAGTCTATGGTAGCTTTCAGTGATTGTGACACGTTGTGTGTGTGACTGCTGCCACTCCTCAGGGTCAGAGCTGCAATGTTGGAAGTTGTGTACGTGTGTTCTTTGTGTGTCACCTTGTCTTCTTCATTGGTGTGTGACTATGGCCAGGATCCCATTGATTGTGGTGGATTTCACGTCATGCCCATGTACCGTGTAGTGTGCAGTGTGTCAGACATTCACGAGTCTTGTTGACTGGCCATGTGTGATGGGTTTCTGCACCTTAGTTCCCCCCACCACCCCTGGGATTGTCATGGGTGCATGTGCAATGTCACCAGTCCATGTGAGCTTCACTGCTGCACATTGGTGGAGATCAAGGTGTGTGGTGTTGAGTGTGTGCAAATGTGAGTTGTTGCACGGCTAGACCCCTACCTCCATATTGGCCATGACTGGCAGGCCGTGCTGTTTGATTTGTGCTTGTGTAGGTGTGATGGTAGTTTGTTGCTCAGGACACATGGCTGTGGTTCACAGTGTGAATGACATCTACCTTTGTCATCACAGTGGGATTATCATACAGGGTAGTGTCACCACAATGTGGGGTCCCTGGGGGTTGTGCTGTGGTGGGTCTGTCTCTTGCTGTGTTAGTTGCTGTTCCTACTAGCTTGTGTGACATGTGTAATTTGGGCTCCCTCTCATCTAACAATGCCTCTTTGCCCACATAGGGGAATCCGATCCATGAGTTACTTTTGTATGGCACTGTATACACATCTGTGTAGTTGGAATTCAGGCCTCCTCATGTGTTGTGTGGTTGCCTGGGGACACTGGCACACACCCCCATCACCTGTTGTGTTTGATATGCAGTGTGGGTCTGCGTGTTTGTGCATTTGCACCACTGCATTGGCATATCTTGAGTGTGCCATTGGCTGTATGTTGTTTGGTGGCTTTCCCCTGCTGTCCCTGGGACTCCTAGGTCATCAGTCAGCACAATAATCATGGTTTGTATGTCCCATTGCTGCCATGGTATGGTATTTGTTCACCTGACATCTACAGTCTCCCTAGGATATCTACATTTGTGTGTCCATTGGTGCAGATATGTGGGTCTGCATTATGATGGTCACTTCTGTCATTGTGTTATTTGTGAATGTTGACAATGTGAGCCCCCATGGGTGATGTTTGTATGCACATGGCCAAAGGTATGTTTTATTTGCACTGCACTGTTTGCCTCACCCAATCTATGTTGCTATGGGACACAAGCACTACTATGCCACTGATGTGTTTGTTGTTGTGTGACCAGGAATCATCCATGCAGTTTGGCTTTGGCAGCTTTTACCCAGACTATACTTCCCTTTTCCCCTGGTGATGGGGCTTTGGGCCCCATTGCCACACTGTTCAAAAGGTGCATCAGCTATGGACCCCACACTTCCCTTATGGTCACTGCGGTGATGGGGCTTTGGGCCCCATTGCCACACTGTTCAAAAGGTGCATCAGCTATAGACCCCACACTTCCCTTTTGATCACTGTGGTGATGGGGCTTTGGGCCCCATTGCCACACTGTTCAAAAGGTGCATCAGCTATGGACCCCACACTTCCCTTTTGGTCACTGTGGTGATGGGGCTTTGGGCCCCATTGCCACCCTGTTTAAAAGGTGCATCAGCTATGGACCCCACACTTCCCTTCTGGTCACTGTGGTGATGGGGCTTTGGGCCCCATTGCCACACTGTTCAAAAGGTGCATCAGCTATGGACCCCACACTTCCCTTTTGGTCACTGTGGTGATGGGGCTTTGGGCCCCATTGCCACACTGTTCAAAAGGTGCATCAGCTATGGACCCCACACTTCCCTTTTGGTCACTGTGGTGATGGGGCTTTGGGCCCCATTGCCACACTGTTCAAAAGGTGCATCAGCTATGGACCCCACACTTCCCTTTTGGTCACTGTGGTGATGGGGCTTTGGGCCCCATTGCCACACTGTTCAAAAGGTGCATCAGCTATGGACCCCAAACTTCCCTTTTGATCACTGTGGTGATGGGGCTTTGGGCCCCATTGCCACACTGTTCAAAAGGTGCATCAGCTATGGACCCCACACCTCCCTTTTGGTCACTGTGGTGATGGGGCTTTGGGCCCCATTGCCACACTGTTCAAAAGGTGCATCAGCTATGGACCCCACACCTACCTTTTGGTCACTGTGATGATGGGGTGTTATACCCCATTCCCACAGTGGTTATGGTCTGCTTGCATTGTGGAGGCCACACACATTTATGTGTGACACATGTGCTAGGGGGTCACATTGTATGTTCAATGTCATGTTCAGTGTTGTAGGCATTTGTCACAGACTACACACGCTTGTCATGGTGTTGAGGGGGGATGTAATTTTCAGACATTCCTTATGTGGGAGTATGCTGGTTGTGTCATGCATTACCCGTCCTATGAGTAGGGGTGGAGGTAGTGGCAGGCATCCAGCCCCCCCTGAGTAGGGGTGGTGGTAGTGGTAGGCATCCAGCCCCTGAGGGTGGGGATGGTAGTGGTGACAGGCATCCAGCCCCCTGAGGGTGGGGATGGTAGTAGTGACAGGCATCCAGGCACCCCTGAGTAGGGGTGGTGGTAGTGGTAGGCATCCAGCCCCCCCTGAGTAGGGGTGGTGGTAGTGGTGGCCATCCATGCCCCTAAGGGTGGGGATGGTAGTGGTGACAGGCATCCAGCCCCCTGAGGGTGGGGATGGTAGTAGTGACAGGCATCCAGGCACCCCTGAGTAGGGGTGCTGGTAGTGGTAGGCATCCAGCCCCCCCTGAGTAGGGGTGGTGGTAGTGGTGGCCATCCATCCCCCTAAGGGTGGGGATGGTAGTAGTGACAGGCATCCAGCCACCCCTGAGTGGGGTGGTGGTAGTGGCAGGCATCCAGCCCCCTAAGGGTGGGGATGGTAGTAGTGATGGGCATCCAGCCCCCCCTGAGTAGGGGTGGTGGTAGTGGTGGCCATCCATCCCCCTAAGGGTGGGGATGGTAGTAGTGACAGGCATCCAGCACCCCCTGAGTGGGGTGGTGGTAGTGGCAGGCACCCAGCCCCCTAAGGGTGGGGATGGTAGTAGTGACAGGCATCCAGCCCCCCCTGAGTGGGGTGGTGGTAGTGGCAGGCATCCAGCCCCCTATGAGTGGGGATGGTAGTAGTGATGGGCATCCATCCCCTAAGGGTGGGGATGGTAGTAGTGACAGGCATCCATCCCCCTGAGTGGGGTGGTGGTAGTGGCAGGCATCCAGCCCCCCTGAGTAGGGGTGGTGGTAGTGGTAGGCATCCAGCCCCCTGAGGGTGGGGATAGTAGTAGTGACAGGCATCCAGGCACCCCTGAGTAGGGGTGGTGGTAGTGGCAGGCATCCAGCCCCCTAAGGGTGGGGATGGTAGTAGTGATGGGCATCCAGCCCCCCCCTGAGTAGGGGTGGTGGTAGTGGCAGGCATCCAGGCCCCCCTGAGTAGGGGTGGTGGTAGTGGTAGGCATCCAGGCCCCCCTGAGTAGGGGTGGTGGTGGTGGCAGGCATCCACCCCCCCTGAGTAGGGGTGGTGGTAGTGGTAGGCATCCAGCCCCCCCTGAGTAGGGGTGGTGGTAGTGGTGGCCATCCATCCCCCTAAGGGTGGGGATGGTAGTGGTGACAGGCATCCAGCCCCCTGAGGGTGGGGATGGTAGTAGTGACAGGCATCCAGCCCCCCCTGAGTAGGGGTGGTGGTAGTGGTGGCCATCCATCCCCCTAAGGGTGGGGATGGTAGTAGTGACAGGCATCCAGCCACCCCTGAGTGGGGTGGTGGTAGTGGCAGGCATCCAGCCCCCTAAGGGTGGGGATGGTAGTAGTGATGGGCATCCAGCCCCCCCTGAGTAGGGGTGGTGGTAGTGGCAGGCATCCAGCCCCCCTGAGTAGGGGTGGTGGTAGTGGTAGGCATCCAGGCCCCCTGAGTAGGGGTGGTGGTGGTGGCAGGCATCCAGCCCCCCTGAGTAGGGGTGGTGGTAGTGGTAGGCATCCAGGCCCCCTGAGTAGGGGTGGTGGTAGTGGTAGGCATCCATCCCCCTAAGGGTGGGGATGGTAGTAGTGACAGGCATCCAGCCCCCCCTGAGTGGGGTGGTGGTAGTGGCAGGCATCCAGCCCCCTATGGGTGTGTATGGCATTGGTGATGGCCATCCCACCCCTATGGTTCTGCTGTTGCTAGTGTACGTCATTTGTGCAGCCCTATGTGTGTGTGACATATTTCGTGTACGTGTCGTTTGTTTGTATTCTTGGTGTTTGACTTACCGTCTGCGCCGTACGCGTCCGTGCCGATCCCGGTAATAGATGTAGAGTATAGGTAGGACCAGCGCAATGGGATTCATGCTTGGATCGTCTCGTTCGGGTTTCTCGTGTCTTCGAGTCGTACTCGTAGCAGGCTTGTTCGTCTAGTAGCCGTGGATCGTCTTGTGGCGCGAAACGGAGCTTATGTACGGATCGCCCGGATGCTCAAACGTCCCGGACGTAGCAACGGGTTCGGCGCGTACGGAGTGCGCATCGTACTCGTCCGGCCGGAATGTGCTGTGTATTTGCTTCCGTATGACTCGATTCGGCGTTTACGGATCCGGCTCGGGCGGGGAACAGGAGCTGAATTGGGTAAGTACGGCTCGCTCGGAAACTGGGTTGTTATACGCATCGTACTTGTTCGTCCGGACGAATGTTCGAATCGGTCGGGAAACACGCTATCGGCTGGGTTTTTTTCCGGACGAATACTGTTAGGTGCGCTTCCGGCCGGGATCGGAATCGACCCCATAAAGATGGCCGCCAGCTGTAGACATCGGGAATCCGGGTTAGGTTTAAGCAAGATGTTCGGCATTTCTTAAATTTAGTATAGCATCTTTCAATATGTGAATATGATTAACTACAGGAATAACCGCAATATAAGCAAATAGAAAAATGCGGGTTGTTTACATTTTTGAGTTTGGACATATGAAGTTCGTAACTTTATCCACGTGGGTGCCGCCGAGGAACATAAATAGGTCGTGGCCCCGGAAGTGTTATACATCCTGATTCCGGTAGTCCGTTAGAGCAGGGAAGCCGCAAGTTCTCGATCCGGTGAGTGAGAGAAAAGAGAGTCTTTTTGAGCCCTATTTTTGAGGTTTAAGTTTGCTATGTGCCGCATTTAAATGTTTAGCGATGATAACATGGGACGGAAGATATATATATATATATTTTTTTTTCTTCCTTTGTTCCGTTTGAGAATATATATCTCTACACGTGAGTTTATACTGGTAACATAACAAATGTTATTCCATTTTAGATAATAGACTAGTGCAGCTCAACTAGTTATTACTTTTGACCACCCCCCTTAGACAACACGATCTGTGGGGTAAATGCGGCTTTAATTATTACGCGAGATAAAAACGCGAATTGGATCGCAGCGTGATTAACATACGAGTTAAGTGAACGTTAATACAACTAACAGATATTACTGATGAGCGCCATAAAAACCAGCATAGTAAACAGCGCTAACATGGTCCAAACTAAGAAGTATAATTTTTTTTATACTCAGTGAGTCTACAGTGGATGCAATATACTGTTTTATAATATTGGCTCTTAGAGGTAGACGACGATTTTAAGGCATTTAAGAATTATTAGTTTTACTTTATCTACATCCTTTCCCCTATACATTTTTTATTACCAACAATTGAACTTCAATATCGTAGCAGGGTATCGTCAAAGTTAAAACGTCGATGCCCGTTCCAAAGATAAATGTGATCTACATCAGATGGTACATTTGGTGATGTGAATAGGTAAGCAGCCTATATTTAAGATGAACAAGATACATTGGAGAAAAACTATAAAAATATAGTAATGTGTGACAATTATGTCTCGTATTTACAGAGAAACAGCCAGACAGAGATCTGTGCCGATTTTAATCTTCAACTCCCTTACCCCGAATAAAACGGTGGCTCTAACGGACATTATATAAAGCATTGAGTATTGAAATTGAAAGGTATGCTAATAGGTTGAATTATTTTTGAGAGAATGTTATACCACAAGGGGGTGTCTTTCTAAGATAAGAAAAGTAACCGTAATTAAATATATAAAGACAATGAATGTTCTGTTGGTATGTTCTTTTATATTTTTTTTTAATGTGGCCCCTTGAGTTGGCGATAGGGTGTATCTCCCACAAATCCAGTACTGTATTCACTATGCTTGTTTATATTGAGAGTGGCTATAGTGTAAGGATTCTGAATAGAATATGAGTGCACTATTAATCAATCAAGAGCACTCTAGTAACACTGTGATATCTGTTTATTAGAGATTCCCTATTATAAATACTAAAATAGCAGGTGTTTGCTGTATAGAATGTCTGTACAAAAAGGTGTAATAAAAAATAAAAATGGGACAAAAGCCTGCTATAGGTTTAATCATGACCCTTTGGGACTGAGTGTCAAATTATAGGAATTGATGTATAGAATAGAAATGTTAAACGAGTAAGAATTTATTTTTAAGTTCTTCTGAGTGACAGGCTGAAAACATCAGAGCACAACATTAGAAATAAGGATTGTATAGTACGATGAGTTTGTGGTATGTATATATGACTAAATAAATGTATTTTTACTATTTAGATTTGATGAAAATTTTGTAGTCCTGAGGAAGGTGAAAATATTGAGGTGTCACCGAAACACTGCGTCGACTGTTTTTAGAGTTTTTATCTATATGTGTATAAAATTAGATTGTAACCTTTAGTGGGAGGTATATGAATGGTTTTTACTGTATGAATATATGATCAATTTTTTATTAAAACATTTTTATTATATTGTGTTTCTAGTTAAGAAATTTTTGTGCGATATATATTTTATATTTTATATGTATACAGATGGATATTTGTTTTTCAGCCAGATAATTGTCCTTTTCTAGATAATAGTTTCATCTAGAGTATATAGGCATACATCAAAATAGACACTTGGTCCAGGGTGAGGCATTTGTCCTCCTTTTAGAATAGAGGGACGCTTGTGTCTTTGTCGTATTAATACACTCCCCCACCCAAACCCCCTGTTTCCCTTGCATCCCGTCCCAGGGGATGGGTGTCAATCCCTCATTAATATTATATATAATTTTTATTATTAAATAAATATTTAAAATAGAAATCACTGTAAATAATACACAAGTATTAACTGTGTATTAATAAATTTCAACAACCCAAAATTCCTAATTCCCTTCCATCCCAGCTCAAAGGAAGGGTAAGACACCCTGCAAACAACACATTTTTTAACATGACTAAAAATAAATTTTAAAATTAATAATAATTAATACCTAAGTATAAAAATTAATTCCTGGGTATTAATACACTCCCCCACCCAGACCCCCTGTTTCCCTTGCATCCCGCCTGAGTGGATGAATGTCAGACTCTCTTAAAAATTATTTTTTGATTTTTTTAAAATTAAAAATAAATTACTTTTTAATTTTAACATGAATAAAAATACATTTTAATAATTATTACCCAAATTTTGAAACTAATACCTGGGCATTAATATACTCCCCCACCCAAAACCCCTGTTTCCCTTGCATCCCGTCCCAGAGAATGGGTGTCAGACCCTCATAAATATTATTTATAATTCTTTTTTTTTTAAATTAACATTTTTTTTTTAATTCTTTTTATTAATTACAGGTGCAATTCAAAAACCATGTGATTACATATCGCTACTTTTTGCACATTACACGCTTCTTTGGCACAATAAACCCATTAACCAAAGATCCTACAGTTATTGCCTTTTCAATAGACGACCTCAGCTGGCAGTGGTTCCGTATTCGTTCAACTCAGCTTGAGTCGGTGTCTGACTCTAGGGGGGGTGGGGTGCAAATGTTTCCCCTGTAGGTGTTCCATGATCCCTACATTCGTTCCCACATTTTGGGGCATCTGCGATGGATATATACCGTCCTTTCCGCTACCATAGCCCCATCCATGTCTCTACACCACTCTCGGTATGTCAGGTAGGTTTGGGCACCCCAGTGTCGAGCTATATTGCGTTTGGCGAACATCATGCCCAGTGTTGCCCAGTTCTGTGCCGTATGATTAAGGTCAGTCGGCTCCCAGACATTTAGAAGACACATCTTGTGTTCCGGCTGGACGGCAACTCTGCTAACTTGCGTGATGGTTCGCATAATTGTTTCCCAATAGGTCGTTATCATAGGGCACCCCCATATCGTGTGGTAGAATGTGCCAACCTCCCCACATTGCCTCAAGCAAAGTGTATTCTCAGCCTTTCCTATCCTGTGTAATGTCACTCTCGTGTAATATATGCGGTGCAAGATCTTTAATTGTACTAATCTTAATTTGGAAGACACTGCTACTTCGCGTGGAGAGGCGAGTGCTGCTTGCCAGTCAGTATCATCTAAGTCCCCCACCTCCGTCTGCCACTTCTCACGGAGAGATTCCGTGGGATCTGGCCGATTATTGATAATTTTACGATATGTGAGGGAGATAGCCTTCTTTGCCATGTACTCCGTCAACAGCCTATCTTCTAATGGGGAGGCCTCGGGGAGAGTAGTTCCTGCAGGAATTGCTGCCTTCAGTGCATGTCTAATTTGAGTATATCTAAATGCCTCTGTTGAAGCTAGCTTGTATTGGTTTCGTAGGTGGGCGAACGTGACTACGTCGCCTTTGCTCCACAAGTCCCCCACCGTAGAGATTCCGATGGAGTCCCAGCGTTTGAAACCTTTACTATTCCCAAGATTACCCAATTTTGGTGTGTCCCATAGTGGGGTGAGCTGAGTTATAGCTCCGTCCCATCCCAGATTTCTACAGGCTATCTGCCAGATTTTGATTGTGTGCGCTGTAGGGCCTGGTAACAGTGGGTTACGCTTCGTGGTGTAAAGCGCCCTCATTATTCCTCCCTCTCCCAAGCTATGTCTGTCTGCACTAAATGCTGCGTCAGTTCGTGGAGCATGAAGCCATTGATTGATGACGATCAGTTGCGACGCCCAATAGTAGGTTTGTATATTTGGAAGGGTGATGTCCCCATCATACCATCCCCTCATCAATTTATGCATGGCTATGCGGGCCGGTTTCCCCTCCCATAGCAGATTGGTCACCTCTGCCTCGATTGCCCTAAAATAGCTGGGGGGGACCAGAAACGGGGAATTTTGCAGGGCATAAAGAAACCTGGGGAGCGCCATCATTTTGAAAAGTGCAGCCCTGCTGAGTAACGTTAGCGGTAGGGATTGCCAATGTTTTGCGTCTTGGCGGAGTCTCTTCAAAGGGGGCTGAAGATTTTTGTCCATAAAGTCCCCTTGTATAGGTGTGATGTAAATTCCCAGGTATTTGAAGCCCTTTTCCGTGAGTTGGAGATTGCACCCTTTGGGAAGTCGCGGCGGGGGGCCCTGTAAAATGTAGAGGATTGATTTCGTCCAATTGATGGTGTACCCCGGGTATTTGCCGTAGCTTTCAAAGATATCGAAGAGGGGGTTAATGGAGCATCCGGGGGACGGCATATAGAGGGGGTTAATGGAGCATCCGGGGGACGGCATATAGAGGAGTACATCATCCGCATACAGGGATATGTGGTCTTTCCAGCCCTCCGCCCATCTAAGTCCTCGGATGACTGGGTTTCTCCTTATCCAGGCCGCCAGGGGCTCCAATACAAGGGCGAATAGGAGCGGTGATAGGGGGCAGCCCTGACGGGTGCTGCGCCCCAAAGGGAAGTCTGCCGAGACATGGCCATTTACCGCCATGTGTGCTAGGGGCTTTGTATAGAGCAATTGGATCCAGGCACAAAATTTGGGGCCGAAACCCATATGCTTAAGGACCGCAAACAAAAAGGGCCATTCGACCATGTCGAAGGCCATGAGCGCGTCTAGTGACAATAGAGCTGCCGGTTCTTGGATTGTGGGCTTACGAGCCATGACACTATGGAGTCGGCGTAGATTAAGGGCAGTGTTCCTTCCCGGCATGAACCCTGATTGATCCGGGTGTATTAATGTAGGGAGATGGGGCGTCAGTCTTGCCGCGAGTGCTTTAGCGAGGATCTTTGCCTCTGCGTTGAGTAGGGATATAGGATGGTATTATGTACATTCGTCGGCTGGTTTGCCGGGTTTATGTATAGCCACTATAGTCGCCGTGCATTGGTCCCTGGGGAGCTCTCCTGCAACTAAGCTGGCTTCATACATACTCAATAAATGCGGCGTAATAGTGGTGGCCATCTGCTTATAGAGTTCTATGGGTATGCCATTAGGCCCTAATGCCTTCCCCAATTGTATTGCTCCAATAGCTAGCAATAGTTTGTCTGTCGTGAGGTCTACTTCGAGTGACCGAGTCTCCTCCGATGTGAGAGTGGGCATTCGGATATCTTTTATGAATGCCTGTGCATCTTTGACCGTGTTGGATGAGGTCGATGTATAAACTCGTCTATAGTGCTGCGCTAGTGTATTCGCTATATTTTTCGGGTCAGTTATGATCTCTCCTTCCTCCGTTTGGATTTGTGCCACCCATCGACTAGCCCGCTCTCGCTTGTCCAGCCAAGCTAGCAACTTTCCCGCCTTATCCCCGACCTCGTAGATTGTGTGTTGTGTGGCTACGAGCCTGGCCCTTGCCTCTTCCCATGCATACTCCCTATAGGCTTGTTTTTTCAGGAGGAGATCCTGAGCTGTATCCACAGTGTCGTTTAGTGTATGTAGACTTTTCGCCTGGGCCACATCCTGTTCTAAGGCTTCGATCTGTTTTCGTTTGTCTTTCTTATGGCCCGAAATTAGTGAGATCGCCTGGCCCCGGAGAACTGTCTTGTACGCCTCCCATAGTATTACCTTGGACGTTACTGAATGTTCATTTTCTTGGAAATATTGTCGCGTTGTGGCTGCCATGCCCTTCCTAATCTGAGGATTTTTAAGGAACCCGGGATATATTGGGTAAGTCCGTCGCCGGGCTGCAGCGTGACGTGTGTATTTAAGTAACACCGGGGAATGATCGGAAATCCCCCTAGGCAAATGAGTTATGTTTTGTATGTTCCCCAGACTATCTGCTAGTGTGAGTATGTAGTCTATCCGGGATAGAGTGTTGTGTACTCCAGAGTGGGAGGTGTATTGGCTCTCTGAGGGGTAGCGGAACCGCCACGCATCCACAAGGCCAATAGTCTCAAGAAATTCCGCAAAGCGGGAGGGTGTTGTATTAGGCACTCTAGAGGGTTGATGGTCTAGCCTCCCGTCGATGATGGAATTGAAATCTCCTCCTATGAGGAGTTCTCCTTCCGGGAGAGTGAGCAAGAAGGCACCAAAGTCCGGGAGCGCTCTCGAATGGAGGGCCGGGGGATATATACTGAGACTATATTATATGCCCGTCCCTCCCATTGGCAGGAAATGGCAGCAAATCGCCCCTGGCCGTCTGTCCACTTCTGTTTAATGACTAATGGAAATTGTTTCCGCACAAGAATACCTACTCCCCGTGAGCCCGAGGTGAACTCCGAGTGTGCCACCATATGGAACCCCCATCTATCTAAGGCCTTACATGCAGAGCCCACCAGGTGCGTCTCTTGGATCAGGGCCACTGCCGGTGCATGACGCTAAAGATATTGCAGGACTAGCCCTCTCTTTATTTTGTCCCCTAATCCGTTCACGTTCCATGTAAGCAGCGAGAGGTAGGAGCTATCCACTGGGGCAGCTATTGTCGTGGCGGTGTCGTCACACCCAAGCCCTGTCGTCTCTATCGTGTCCCGTGGGTCCGTGGCAGAAAACTGTATGATTATGTAGCGTAATCGTGGCGTGCATGTATTGTAAGCGTAACATGACCTGTTGCAAACCTAAGAAACAAGAAAACAACAAACTAGATAACGTACCCCCCTTACCCAACACCCTCCCTGCCTCCCTGCATGACGGACATATAGTTACCCGCCTAAAAATTTACATTTTAAATAGTAAACACTATTAATCAATGCACAAGTATTAACTGTGTATTAATAAATTCCCACAACCCAAAACTCCTAATTCCCTTCCAATCCCAACCCAAAGGATGGTTGAGACACCCTCTTTACAATGATTTTTTTTTTTAAATGATAAAAAACTATTTTAAAATAAATAATAATTAATACCCAAGTATAAAAATTAATACCTAGGTATTAATACAATCCCCCACCCAAAATCCGTTTCCCTTGCAACCCGTCCCAGTGGATGAATGTCAGACCCTCTTAAAAATGATTTTTTTAAATTAATAATAAATTAATTTTAAATCAATATTTTAAAAAATTGTTTTAAAACACAAGCATAATCAATATTGATTAATACTCAAGTAATAAGCACTTACCTACAACACTTACCTTAATTTTCGCTGTAATGGCACATGCGTTGTAATGGCATGCGTTATAATGGCATATGCGTTGTAAAGGCATTATGATGTAATGCATGCGTTGTAATGGATGCTTCCCTTATAGAAAGGCCACAAAGTGTCTGCACGAGGCCTTAAAGGCCTATCCCAGGGATGTGTTTAAAGTACGTATTTGCAGGTAGGTCTATAGGAAAGTGTTAAAGGCCAGGCGGAAGGAATTACAGGATAATTCTTGGCGAGACTTGGCAATGGCCTGTAGGCTGAACGATGCCAGAGCCTTTTGGGTGGATATAGGAAACATCAAGACAGAGGGGGCAAAACCAAATAACGTTGTCACCACTATAAGTCAGGAAGCTTGGGTGGAGCATTTTTTTAAAAAGTCTATGGCTCTTCAAGTGTCTTTGGGGCTATTGAGGAGGAGGTAGTTTATCCATTACCAGTGGAATTTTCTGTTGAAGAAGTTAGGGATGCTATTGCTAAAAGCCCAAGTAGAAAGGCTCCCGGTCTAGTTGGGGTGCCAATAGACCTTTACAAAGCCGCCCTGGATGGTTGTGTGGTGGAAAAACACTTGCCTCAACAACACATGCCTTAACCACGCGGTCGAAACCCCGACTGCGTATTTACCATGCATGCCTTTAGCACACAATTTCGTGGTAAAGACATGTTCGGTAAATGGGCATGTGTGGTAAAGATCACACTCCTGACCCTCTGCCCTAAACCCTAAAAACACCCTAAACCTAAAATCCCTACCTCCCCTCTACCCCAGCCCAACTGCCCCCTCGATCTGAAAACTGCCCCTATCCTGTCCCTTACCCTGAGCCCTACAACTCAGCCCCCTTAAAACTACTCTGACCCCAGCCCCCTCCCTGAGCCCTAAAACAAGCCCCCACCCCCTAAAACATAACCCCACCTACCCCCACCCCAGCCCAACTGCCCCCTCAGCCTTAAAGCTGCCCCTTTCCTGTCCCCTTCCCTGAACCCTAAAACTCCCGACCCCCCAGCCTTGAAAAATACCCCGACCCTCCCACCCCCAAAACTACCCCAACCCACATAATCCACGCCCACCTCCGTCCCCTGCCCTGAGCCCTAAAACTCCTGACCCCCCAGCCCTGAAAACTACCCCAACCGCCCACCCCCAACCCAAATAATCTACCACCACCTCTGTCCCCTGCCCGGAGCCCTAAAACTCCGGACCTCTGTCATCCCTGTAAACTACCCTGACCCCTCCCACCCCGGAAACCAACCCCACAACCCTTACAAACTACCCCCCCACCCCTCAAAACCTGACTTACCTCTCCGCCTCGTCCCGATCCTTCCTCTTCCTGCTCTTCCACCCAGCAGCAGCAGCGGCAACTAGACCGCGCATATACCTTAACCACGCATATGCGTGGTTAAGGCATATTCGTGGTTTAGACGTGCGTGGTACTGCCTGCGTGGTTCAGCCCCGCGTAGTTCACGCTTCGTGGTTAAGGCTGTTTCCCACCCTGGACCTCTGGGCTCTGCTACTCTGTAACAGCTTTAATGCCCTCTGCAGGATCGGCTTACCACAATCCTGGCATTCTGAAGTTACTGTCCCAGTCTTCAAAAAGGGCAATCCCCAGTCCCCGGATTGTTATTGTCCAATTTTGTTACTGGACTCTGTCGTCAAGCTGGTGGGTAGAATAGTTTTGGCCCTCCTCCTAGATTGGGTTGGGGCTACCAGCACTCTGTTGAGGCGCAGTACAGATTCTGTGAGGGACTAGACACGTCTGAGTAATGTTTAAACCTGTACCTGCTGATAAGCATATATACCATCACAAATCAGGGCTCCGTCTGCTTGGCCTTCGTAGATCTGTCCTGCCCCTTCGACAGCGTAGTGAGGTCCAAGCTCTGGGAACTAGTAATAGACATAGGAATTGATGATGACCTGGTCCACTTCCTGAGAGCTCTTAATTATGACCTCTCTGCTGTAGTTTGGTTTGGGCCCCTAAGCGAGAGGACAGAGGGTTTTAGAATTGGACGGGGGGTTTGCCATGGGTGTGTTTTAGCCTCACTGTCGTTTTTGTTACCTATAAACGGTTTAGGTTAGGTCTTGGCCGCCAAGTCTTCTGATGCCCCCTTCCTAGGTGGCAAAAAGGTTCCCGTATTATTATATGCGGATAGCGCTGTTTTGCTATCTAGAACTCCCAATGGCTTAAAGTTGTTATTCCAGGAATGTATTACTTTCATGGGCTCCTTGGTCTTGGCTACCAACTGGTCCAAAACATTAATTATGACATGCAACTTAAAGCAAACCAAAAGGCGGGGTATCGAGTTGCAAGATCACCCTGTGGCACTTACTCAGGATTTTTGTTACCTGGGTATAGTCTTTGACTCCAAGGGGAATTGGGGGCCCTGTACCACTGCAATATGGCGTAAATTTTCTGGCGCGGTTGAGTATATTTTTTACTTGTCCAGACACATCTGGAAAAAATCGTAGCCCCTCTATTAGAGGTGTATAGGAGGAAATGCCTCCCTATCCTGATATATGGTGCAGGTATATGGGGTTATCACGACCCCCGAGCCACTCCAGGGTTGTGCAAAATGGAGTTGTGAGGAGACTTCTTGGCGTTCCACCTACCTGGTCCACCTTCATCTTGCACCAGGAGCTAGGGGTTGGAGTACGTGGAAGACGTCATTAATCTTGCCCCACTGTTGTTGTGGTGCTTGATATGGACCAACCTGCATGCAGCCTTCAATAGAGAAATAGTCTTAGATTGTCTAGCTTGTGAAAGAAGAATGAACATCCCCTGGATTTGCTATGTAAAGACCATTGTTGGAGATGGCCCTTTTGGCAGGGTTATCCCAAAACTTTTTGCTTCTTCCTCCTATTTTTTCCTGACCTGTCTTTGTTGGTTTTAGGACTCTGGGCACTTTACAACTGCTGATCAGTGCTAAAGTGCATATACTCTCTGTGTAAATTGTTATTATGGATTGGTGTTTCCATGATTGGCATATTTGATTTACTAGTCAGTCCCTAATAAAGTGCACTGAGTGTGCCAGGGCCTGTAAATCAAGTGCTACTAGTGGGCCTCCAGCACTGTTTGTGCCACCCACATGAGTAGTCCTGAAAAGGTAACTCAGATCTGCCACTGCAGTATCTGCAGTTTAGTACTGCCATGTCGACTTGGCAAGCGCACCCACTTGCCAGGCCCTACCCTTCCCTTTTCTTACATATTAGTCACCCCTAAGGTAGGCCCAAGGTACCCCTGTGGGCAGGGTGCAGTGTATGTGAAAGGTAGGATATGCCCTGGTGTGTGTGGCATGTCCTGATAGTGAAAAACTGCCAATTTTGTTTTTCACTTTTGCAAGGCTACCTGTTCCCATAGGATAGAATGGGAGTTTGCTTATAACATCTTATAAACATACTACCCCTGGGAACAAGGTAGGGAAATAAAGTTTAGTATGCCTGAACTCAGAATGTTAAAATGCATCTTTTAGTGAGGGTGATTTTTACATTCTGGGTTTGAAAATACCACTTTTAGAAAGTAGGTATTTTCTTGCGTAGCCATCCAGTGTGCCTCTGCTGGGATGTGTATTGACTGTCTGGCTGTGGTGACAGGGGCTGGGGAGGAGCAGTGGCTCCAGAGAGTCTGGATGGGTCAGGGTTGGGCTGAATAGACCTGGGCTGCATTTAGAGTAGGGGGAGGAGATTTCCTTTCACCTGAATGGGCCTGGTCTGCCTTTGACAATGCTGTCTCTACCTCCTGCCAGGAAGCTGCACCAGAGAGGACAGAACTGGTCCTGGCCGGGCAAAGACACTCTCTGCCTCCAGAGGACATTCCAATGTGATTTTTAGAGTTTATCCGTTTGTATCTCTTCCTTGAGTGACTTTACAACTTGTACATTTGCAATTTTTTCTGCTTGTATCTCTTCCTTGTGTGACTTTACAACTTGTACATTTGCAATTTTCTTCTGTTTGTATCTCTTATGTAACTCATGTAATCCTAAATCCTTATGTAACGCAACTGGTTCTTTTGTAAAGCGCTCTGACACCTTCGGGTAATGTTCGCGCTATATAAAATCGCAATAAATAAAAAATAAAAAACAAAGGATTTTGTGGTATGAATATTGGGGCCCAGACCCCAGAACTTTAGAACTCTTTTGGACCAAGAAGACTGCCAAGAAGAAGAGCTGGAGAAGCTGTGAGGAGGAACTACCACTTTGCTGCGTGCTGTGCTGTGTTGGCCTGCAGTGGCTGCTTCTGCCTTGGGAAGTGAAAGGACTGGACTGAACTTTCCGCAACTTCTTTATTGAGTATCTCCAAGGGCCTGAAATAGAGCTTGCCTCCTGTTCTGAAGTCTCAGGGACTGCAAAGACTTCACCAACCTCTGGGTACCGCTTCAGGAACCGCTGTTTCAGCTGCCACAGAGAAGGGAAACGCAACCGACTCCGTCGCGGGCTCTGTGTCCTGACGGCACAGCAGACTGCACTGTCCGCATCTCGCACCGTAACCCTGGTCTCACTGACGACGACGACCGATGCCGCCGCCACCGAGCCTCTGCTTGCACCGTGATCTGTGGGCCCGCACTCCGCACCGCCTCGCTTCACTTCGCCATCCTGGTCTCACCGACGCCATCGCTGCTGCTGACTTCGACACCCGTGACCGCATCGTGGCTGGGGGTACCGCTCGTGAGTTTCACGACGCACCGCCTCGTCCCACACAGCCGTCTGGGCAAACCGACGCCATCTTCCGCTAACCGGCTCTGTCACCTGCACCGCAACCTGCCAGCACCGCATTGAGCACCGTCTCGCCCTGCACCGTAAGCCTTGGTCTCACCGACGCCGTATGGACGATCGTCACCGAGCCGCTGCTGCACCGCATTGAGAGGACACCGCGCCTTGCACCGCTTCCATTTTGCAACGCAACCGCAATGGTTGCCACGACCGGCTCGCACCACCGTGTCAGCCGCAACGAGAAAGGTACTGTTACCGAGTCTGTCCACACTTTCGCTGGCCCGTACCGACGCAGTCGGCTGGAACTGTTAGACTCTGTTTTCAGCATCGCAGTAGCCCCGGACGGAGCTACCGACTCGTACGAACTGTGTTTTTCAAGTATTCTTCCAAAGTGTACCTTTTTAAGTACTGTATTGTGGATTTTTATCGTTTTGGTGTTGTTTTAAGTATATAAAATATTGGATATTTTTTCTAAAACTGTTGTGGTGACCTTTTGTAGTGTTTTCACTGTATTACTGTTGGTTATGTGCAAATGCTTTCACACTGCCTCTAAGATGAGCCTGACTACTGGTGCCAAGCTACCAAGGGGGTGAGCAGGGGTTAGTTTAGGAGTGTAACTCCCTTACCCTGACTAGGAAGAAGGGCCCCTACTTGGACAGAGGTGCAAACCCCTGCCAACTAGAGACCCCTATTTCTAACAACTATGTTTGAGGACCTGGGGGAGGAGCAGTTTTTCCATATTCCAGAAACTCTGACCAAGCGAGATGTGGCTCGGGTTAAATCCATGTTTAAAGTAAATAGATATAACCTTAGAGCTGAGAAGGAGTTCTCCACAACCACTGTCAAAGTGTACGTAGCCCTGAACAACACCCAGGGTACGGCCCCATATCTGGGGTAGATTAACTCCTCCTGGGATAGAATGTTATTAACACGTTTCCGTCTAGGTTTTGTAAGATGGCATTTGAATTTTCCCTGGAGCCAGCATGACATGGCCAGTATTCTGGTATGCCCATGTGATGAAGCTTCGTTCCAAAGGGCCCGATTACGATGGCGGGCGGAAAAGCACTTCGACCGCCGTGGTAGCGGAAATTAACTGTCCGCATGTACCGCGGGAAAACCGGTGGTCAGATTAGGATGAACCGCCAGAAAAATCCGACCGCGGCGGGCGGATTCCACGAAAGACCGCTGGGAGCGTGCAAATCAGGTAAAAATCCGTCCGCGGCGGTCGGTCTTGCAGCGGAAACACCCAAAACCGCCGCACGGCCAGCGGAGTGACCGCATGTTGAATTAGGATACCATTGCGGTGACAGCGGAACGCTCAGCTTTTTCCGACCGCCGCGATCACAACCATTGGTGAATGGGAGAGCCGGCGGAAGGGCTGTTGCATTCCGACCAGCGCGATCGCAACTATTGATGAATGGGAGATCCGGCGGAAGGGCTGCCACATTCTGACCACCGCGGTCGCTCCGGAAGATAAATGGCGGATAAAAAAAAATAAAACACAACAAGGCCACCAAGTGTGCCCATTATTCCGGCCCAGCCTCAAAAAACACCTAACACACCCCAATGACACATCCCCATGGCAAATAAAAACTACAAATCCCAGGTCAACCCACACAACACACCTGACAGGAATACTCCATGTTGACCCACCCACATAGCTGACCATAAAACCAGCCCCTTGCCTGACCACAATCCTTTGCACAACTCCAGCACTGAAGGGCCCAGCCCCACAGCACCAAGGAGAGGCAAATCTGCACACATCACACCATCACAACAACACACACACACCACACACATCACCACCAACACCTTCACACCTGCACCTTCAACCCATTAGCACATCACACACCATGGCACAGAAGAAAATGCCCAAATTCACCGACAATGAGTTGTCAGTCATGGTAGATGAGGTAATCAGAGTAGAACCACATTTGTTTGGAAGCCTGGTCCAACAGACACCACAAGCCACTAAAAATCAAATGTGGCCAAGGATAGTCAACAAGGTCAATGCAGTAGGGACCATCCCACGCTCCCAGAAGGAGATCAGGAGGGGGTGGAATGACCTCAAGGCCAAGGTGAAAGAGAGGAACAACGAGAACCACAAGCTGGCCCAGATGACTGGCGGTGGCCCTCCCATTCCACCACGAACATTCACCGAATGGGAGGAGAAGGTGCTTGCCACACTGCATCCAGAGAGTCTCACAGGAATCCCCGGGGGAGTGGAGGCTGGTAAGTGCCAACAAATGTCTCCCATTACACTGCTATGTACTGTCTTGCACAACTAGAAAGCTACACTTCCTAGGCCCAAATGCATTCATGTGCACCACACTCTCCCTAACACATGTCTCACAGATCCAACATTTACTCCCTCTGATTCACCCCAAAAGTAGCTAGCAATATTTCCATGGGGGCATGTGTACAGGCAGCCAGCACTACAACTCCCACCAGACACCCCAGTCCCAAAGCATAGCAGGATGTAACACTCCACCCCACACCCACAACCATGTGCCAGCCATTGCATTGCCCTCATCAAACTAACAGGTAGGTAGCCATCTTAACAGGGAGGGGGGTTTGAGTGTGGGAAGCCAGCACTCCAACTACCACCAGGCCCCCTTGTCCCACAGCTGAGCAGGATGGAGTACTCCCCACACCCACAACCATGTGTCAACCATTGCATTGCCCTCATCAAACTAACAGGTAGGTAGCCATCTTAACAGGGAGGGGGGTTTGTGTGTGGGAAGCCAGCACTCCAACTCCCACCAGGCCCCCTTGTCCCACAGCTGAGCAGGATGGAGTACTCCCCACACCCACAACCATGTGTCAGCCATTGCATTGCCCTCATCAAACTACCAGGTAGGTAGCCATCTTAACAGGGAGGGGGGTTTGTGTCTGGGAAGCCAGCACTCCAACTCCCACCAGGCCCCCTTGTCCCACAGCTCAGCAGGATGGAGCACTCCTCCTACCCACAACCATGTGGCAGCCATTGCATTGCTCACCTTCACCTAACAGGTAGGTAGCCATCTTAACAGGGAGGGGGGTTTGTGGGTGGGAAGCCAGCACTACAACTCCCACCAGGCTCCCTTGTCCTACAGCTCAGCAGGATGGAGCACTCCCCCCCCAGCCAGAAGCATGTGGCAGCCATTGCATTGCTCACCTTCACCAAACAGGTAGGTAGCCATCTTATGCTCTCTTGTCCCACCCCTGAGCAGGATGGAACACTCCCCCATCCAAGAGCCATGTGTAGCCTATTCCCTTCCTCTGCTCCACTTCACAGGGAGGCAGCCATCTTGACAGGGAGGGGGTATGTGGGTAGGAAGCCAGCACTCCAACTCCCACCAGGCCCCCTTGTCCCACAGCTCAGCAGGATGGAGCACTCCCCCCACCCACAACCATGTGGCAGCCATTGCATTGCTCACCTTCACCTAACAGGTAGGTAGCCATCTTAACAGGGAGGGGGGTTTGTGGGTGGGAAGCCAGCACTACAACTCCCACCAGGCCCCTTGTCCTACAGCTCAGCAGGATGGAGCACTCCCCCCACCAACAACCATGTGGCAGCCATTGTATTGCACTCCTCAAACTCACAGGTAGGTAGCCCCCTCATGCTCTCTAGTCTCACCTCTGAGCAGGATGGAGCACTCCCCTCACCCACAACCATGTGGCAACCATTGTATTGCACTCCTCAAACTCACAGGTAGGTAGCCATCCTAACAGGGAGGGGTGTATGTGGGTGGGTAGACTGCACTACAACTCCCACCAGGCACCCTTGGCCCCCACACCCAGAACCATGTGGCAGCAATTCCCCTCAACTGTGTCACAGAAAAGGTAGGTAGACAGCGCATGCACCCTGCCAGTCCTCACAAAAAGCATGGATCCACATGACCACACCAGCCCTCACATGTCATCCAACTTGCCATAGATCCAATAGCCACTTCCAGTGTGCAGACAGCTAAGCGTATGTAACTGTCACAGAAATAAATGTCTGACTCACAAATTCACATTGTGAAGAAAACCAGGGCACAATCATGCACAGCAATGAATGCTATGTGTAAGTGCCATGGTGGCAGAGCAGCAAGGCCCATATGAACACAAAAAACATGCATGGTCAGTTTGTAAAAAAAAGTAAAGTACATGATATGACAAAAGGTATGCATAGGATAACAATGGCTAGTTCTTGATCAGATGTAATGTTTACCATTCAGAGCAAACACAAAAGATGCATCTCATAAAGTTGTTGTGCTGCTAGTCGTTACATGCCAACATGTCCTTGTAATCACACAATCTGTATGTGGAACATGGTATCCATCGACCTGTCATGCCATGGACAAGTAATGTATGTCCCTCCACATCATGTCATGATGCTCAGTACCTTGCAGCCCTACAAAGTGATAACAATGTAAACTGTGTGGTGTATCACATGTAACATCCAAACATCCAACACCATGCTTGTGGGTTGCACTCCAATGACCATTTCACCTCTGTCCAACAGGAGATCAACAATTGACTGCTGCAGAAGACAACACCGACCTGCAGAGCCAGTCTCCCCCCCCGAACATGGACTCTCGGATGCTGACTCCCTAAGTTTCTCGGATGCGGACACCGAACCTGGCCCATCTGGACTGGCAGGGCGCACCACGTCCCAGGCCCCCACTGTCCCCACCACCACCACCTCAGCAACAACTACCACGCTGAGCCCTGCTGCGCCGACCTGTGCGGCCTCAACCACCACCACCACCACCACCACTACCACTAGTGCTGCCTGCAACACTCTCCCTGCCTCAGTGGATACCAACACCATCACACAATCAGAGGAGGGCAGGCAGAGTCTGCGGGTGCGGCGAGTGGCAACGCCACAGTTCTGGGACAGCAGGGCAGGTGGGAGGGCAACTGGGGGACAGAATCGACAGGACACTGGGACCGAAGCCCTGCCCTACATCGCCAGAGTCCTTGGGGCATATGAACAAAGCCAGGGAAACATTGGCCAGGTACTGGAAGAAATGCGTGAGTTCCACCTGCTGCTGAGGTCCATGGACACGCGTATGGGCCAAATCGTGGACCTCATGGGCCAGCTTGTGGGTGTTCTGAGGGACAGTCATGCGGCCCAAAGGACAGCTCAACCTCCCTCCAGTGGCCCGCAGGACGAAACTCACACCACCCCAGCTGCGGCCACAGAGAGGGGTGAGCTGCAACAAGATGACTCCTCAGACACCGCTGAGCCCGCAACAGAGGCCCCCCCTGAAAAACGCAAAAGAGGCCGTCCGAAAAACCCCACGGGAGTATCACGTGGCAAAGCACCCGCCAAACGCAAGTCAAACAGCCAGCCATGATGGCACCTCTCTTCACATTGACTTTGTTGAGTATCCTTACCCACACTGCCATCTTGATGGCAGGTGTCTGTGGGACTGTGTCACCACATCAATGTGGTGACTACTCTATTGTCTCGTTTACCATCACTGACAACTCATTGAATAACTTTGCACCATTTTCCTAAACATCACTTGTCTGCCACATACACTGTTTGTAAATAAACACACTTTACACACCTATGTTTTTGTGTCAGCTCCATGTTTATTCACAGGATGTGCAATGTTGACTCTGATTCAAAGGTACCAGAAGCTCTGATTGTTCCGAGGCATTGAGAGGCTGAAGGGACCTAGAAAGACAAAAGAGAACGACATTTACTTGTCAGGTGATGGCATCACAGCCAGTACACAACACTAGTCAGCAAGGTACACAAACCAGCACACATTACAATGAGAAACACTATCAACACAGACATCATGTGGCTGGTCATCACTACACTGTGCCACAAACATCATCCATCAGCGCAGAGCCAACAGCAGGCAGCAGTCATAAAGGTCCTCCAGGCCTTTTCACTACCATCAAAGACAGCAGACAATGGCACTGTTGTACAATGTTACTCACACTCAAGGGAAGTAGCGGTTGATGAGTTGTTGACGCAGGTCGACACCTTCTCCTCTCCACTATCCTCATCACTGGACATTTGTGGGTTTGCAGGCGGGGGCATCTGCTGCTCGTCATCATCCAGGAGCAGGGGGACCTCCTTGCGCAAGGCCAGGTTGTGGAGCATGCAGCAGGCAACTACGATTTGACACACCTTTTGGGGAGAGTAGAGCAGTGCACCTCCGCTCCTGTCCAGACACCTGAATCTAGACTTCAGAAGCCCAAAAGTCCGCTCCACCACACGACGTGTCCTCCCATGTGCCTCATTGTAGCGGACTTCCCCCGGGGTCCTGGGATTCCGCAGTGGGCTCAGCAACTAAGGCCGGTTGGGATATGCAGAGTCACCTAGGTGTGAGATACACAGAGCAGAATTGAAATGGAACTGTAGCTGAGGACAGCATGTAACACATACAGCACACTACTTGACTCTGCATACTCACCCACAATCCACGCACGCTCAGGATGCAGATTTGCCATCAGCTGTGGTACGATGCTGTTACGCAGGATGTATGAGTCATGTGCTGCTTCTAGAAATCTGGCACAGACATGTGAGATGATCATATCCGCCTGACATACCACTTGCACATTTATGGAATGGAAATGCTTCCTGTTCCTGTAAATGTCCATCATCCCCTTTGGTATCGCTTTGTTTGCCCTAAGTTGGCAGGGTATACCCAGATGTGGGTCCCTTGCTCACTTTGCCACTGGATTCAAGCTAGCCTGGCTGATGACGGCTGAATAGCCAGAAACCGGTCCCAGGATGCTTGTTTCCGGTCCAGGGAAGACATGGCTTGGCAGTTCGGGCTGGACTGTTCCCATGAGGCACAGGGTCAGACTGATTTGCATATGGCCATGTCTGAACTGGGGTGGTGGAGTGAGCTAAAGAATGATGATGGATTAAACCCAGATCAGTTGACTGGGGGTGAGTGTTTGATTAGCTCAAACGCTCCGTCCATCCTCCCCTTTGGTATCGCTTTGTTCGCCCTAAGTTGGCAGGGTATACCCAGACGTGGGTCCCTTGCTCACTTTGCCACTGGATTCAAGCTAGCCTGGCTGATGACGGCTGAATAGCCAGAAACCGGTCCCAGGGTGCTTGTTTCCGGTCCAGGGAAGACATGGCTTGGCAGTTCGGGCTGGACTCTTCCCATGAGGCACAGGGTCAGACTGATTTGCATATGGTGGAGTGAGCTAAAGAATGATGATGGATTAAACCCAGATCAGTTGACTGGGGGTGAGTGTTTGATTAGCTCAAGCGCTCCGTCCATCATCCCCTTTGGTATCGCTCCTAGAAATCTGGCACAGACATGTGAGATGATCATATCCGCCTGACATAACACTTGCACATTTATGGAATGGAAATACTTCCTGTTCCTGTAAATGTGCTCACGTGCCTGTGGTGGAACCAGGCCAACATGTGTGCAGTCAATTGCACCAACAACATTTGGGATGTGGGCAAGGTCATAAAAATTACCCTTCACAGCAGCCAATTCATGTCTCTTGGGAAAATGGATGTAGCTGTCCATGTAGGTCATCATAGCGGACAGGACATCACGGAGCACCATGCTGAACATTGGTTGCGACATCCCACCTGTGCTGGCCACCGTGTACTGGAACGAACCAGTTGCGAAGAAGTGCAGGGCCGCCATCACCTTGACTGTTGGTGTCACAGCAGTTGGATAGGTTCTGCGAGGCCTCAGATGTGGCTCCAACTGAGCACATAGGTCAAGAAGGGTAGGTCGATCTAAACGGAATTTACGTATGATTTCCTCATCCACCATGTCGGCAAGCAATGTGAATGGACGATGCACATTTGGTCGCCTCCTACATAAGATGAAAGGGGACACATGTCAATTAAATTCCCCTATGAGATGTGTCCAACATCTTACTTTTTGACTTGACACAGCAACAACGACTGGCTTGAAACTACAGCTTACAGCACAAGTCACACGCAGAGACACCTTCATCTAAAGTAGTTGTACACGTGTTGAGTATGTGCATAGTGAGTACCCCCAAAACAGATTCAGACTATGTGAATGCCAAATGGTACATTCCAACATCTTGTGTCAACAGCCCTGAGAGTAGTTGACACAGCACATGTCCAAAACAGCAACACTGCTGGCTTTTACGTAGCTGCTGTACCTGCCACACCTTCTTGCGTGATTTGGACAGGGCACACACTAACAACGCTATGAGTAGAGTATGTGCATAAAGATCAGGTATCAACATGAGTTCAGCAATCTACACAGTGAAATGGGCACATTATGTAGTCAGTCCATCATTACTGTGGGTTGCTAAGCCATCTCACACATTGACATGTTTACATATTATGGAGTCCATCACACAACATATCTGTGTACATGCACAACAACATCATAGGTGCCATGTGAGGGAGTACCTGCCAATGCATGTAATCCTGTGCACTGACATGGCATGTGTGGTCATCAGTGATTGAAAGGTCACACTAGCATTGAATTTTATCATCTGGTGGCCAGATTCACAGTAAGTGTCTACTGTTCAATGCTGAGAACTGGCCATTGCCATTGCTACAGCATGATATGTCCATAGGTGCCGTAAGCGTGCTCCGCTACCGCAATCACGGTAATTGGCACCAATTAAAAGACGCCAAATCGCAGTAGCGACCGCCCGGGCCCCGCGGTGTGACACCGCCATTGCCCATGCCCCTACAGCCAATGGGAACCGCAATCGCGGTAGACAAATGCATTTTCGAAAATCGCGGTAGGCGTGCTCCGCTACAGCGGGGCCGGTCATTGGATGCACTTAAAAGATGCACGATTGCGGTAGCGACGGCCCGGGCCCCGCGGTGTAACACCGCCAATGCCCATGCCCTTTCAGCCAATGGGAACCACAATCGCGGTAGACAAATGCATTTTTGAAAATCGCGGTAGGCGTGCACTGCCACTGCAATCACGGCCATTGACACCAATGTAAAGATGACAATTCGCGGTAGCAACCGCCTGGCCCCTGCGGTGTGGCACCGCCAATGCCCATGCCCCTACAGCCAATGGGAACCGCAATCGTGGTAGACAAATGCATTTTTGAAAATCGCAGTAGGCGTGCACCGCCACCCCAATCACGGCCATTGGCACCAATGTAAAGATGACAATTCGCTGTAGCAACCGCCTGGCCCCTGCGGTGTGGCACCGCCAATGCCCATGCCCCTACAGCCAATGGGAACCGCAATCGCGGTAGACAAATGCATTTTCGAAAATCGCGGTAGGCGTGCTCCGCTACCGCGGGGCTGGTCATTGGATGCAATTGAAAGATATACGATTGCGGTAGTGACCGCCTGGGCCCCGCGGTGTGACACCGCCAATGCCCATGCCCACTCAGCCAATGGGAACCGCATTCGCGGTAGTGAAATACAATTTTGAAAATCGCGGTAGGCGTGCTCCGCTACCGTGGGGCCGGTCATTGGTTACATTTGGAAAAAGCTGATCTGGAACACCAATTACAGCATCTGATTACCACTGAAACAACCCCAGGGGGCTATATATGTCTGTGAGAGAGCCACACATTTCCACTGCATCCAGACACTGCTGCCTGCCATTCTTCATCCCCAACTGCTGCTGTTCCTGTCTCCTGGACCCAGTGATGGCGAGAACTGAGAACATCAGGGCCCGTCCCTTCACCACAGAGGAGCTGGAGGTCCTGGTGGACGAGGTGCTTACACACTACGGGAGGCTATATGGTGCTCCTGATGTAATGGTAAGTGTTTCAGACTGAAAGTTGGCGAGTGCAAAGAGTGCACACATGAAGTTGATCTGCTGAAGTATGTGCCTGTGAGTGCAAGTTTGTGTGATACACTGCCATGCATGCTGACTTTATGTCAATGTATTTTGTAGCCTATTTTCCACAGATCCATGGCTGCATTTCAGGATGGGAGGGACATGCAATGTTTTTGCAGCCATACAGTCACACTGCTGGTTTGGAAAGTGGAAGTCAGAACAGACATTGCCTGTGCTAATGGATGTCAGAGTCCATGAGCTTTTCACATGTTCATTTGTGACATTACAAATGTGTTTCGTCCAGAGGGCCCTGAAGGATGTGTGTCCATTTTTAATATTGCCACCATGGATATATCAGCATCATACACAAGATTGAAATGCCTGAGGGTGACACACTTGGTGGAAATGCACCTAAGATACATCATATTAATGTACTCCTGAAACATCCTCCTTCCCTTGTTTTCATTATGTGTACTGACTCGCATGTGTAGGCACTGTTTGCCCTCTCATATTGTATATGCATGTGAATGTTCTGATGGCCCACGTTTAACCTCAGTGTGAGTCCCCCTGGCCTGCACAGTACTGCCCAATTTGCCTAGGACACATCAGTAAATGGACAGAGTGAGACATATGTGTTGTCTGCCACCCCATTCATCAATGTTCTGTCTTAGGCCTGTGGATTGCACAAGACAGACCTAATGAGAAGGGTGTGAGAATGTAAGATCATGTCCCTAAATGTGACCTCCACGACACAGTGATCTGAACACATTTGTATAGCTCTGCTAAGTTTGTGCGTGCTCCTGTACTGAGACACAGTGCTACATAACCCAGTGACACTGAAACTTCCTCTTCTTGTCTCCCATGCCTGCAGCTTAAAGTCCACCAGCGTAAGGCCTTATGGACGGCCATTGCACGCAAGGTGCGGGCTCTGGGTGTCTCCAACAGACGGCACACACACTGTCACAAGAGGGTGGATGACATCTGCCGGCTGAGCAAAAACGTGGCAGAGATGACGCTGGGGCTGCTCCCTCGGACTGGCAGGTTGGCGCGCAGGAGCATGACACCACTAATGGCCCGCATCTTGGCAGTGACACAGCCAGAGCTGGATGGATGTTTGAGGGCCCATCAGCAGCAAGTTGGGGGTGAGTATTCTGCGAAGGGTGACTTTGGGTGTGAATGACTGCATGTATCCCAACCCTGAGCTAGAGCGGAGCTCTGTGATGTTTCTAGTGTGATGCAATGGCTTGTAAGTGGCCTCTGTGTTGAGTGCAGCTGTCATGCATTTTTGCTACGTGGACTTTCTCATGTGTTTTGGATAATGGCCCTTGTTATTGCAAGATGAGATGTGGCCTTCTGACATCTGCTGCATTATGGGTGTCATAGACATCACCGGGAAGTGTACAGCAGTGTGCCTCATCTTAGTGTGCTTTCTTCGACCTGTGCAGTGCCTGACTTCGAAATTGTGAGGACTACACATCTGACACCAATGTGCAACGGTCGTTGTGCTTCAAGGCACAACATGGTGGACATCTTTAGCTCATGGCCATAGTATGAGGACATTCTTGAGTCAGTATCTGTGTTGGCCCCTTAAAGTGACTCCGTATGTGACTGTGACAACATGTTGAGATGTACATCTATCTCACCTACAGACACGTAGGTGTGCTTGCAGTAATCAGTATGTCAGGTTACCAGGAGGCACGGGCCAGCTATTTGGCTGTGTAAACGTCACCTGGGTCATTGATGCCAACTATGCATGTTTCCATGCATCTTCTGAGTTTTGCATTAAGGTTGCACCTGCAGACTGCACAGGGTGGTGTGCAACATGGGGGTATCATGTTCTAGTTTTGTGCTTTGCTTGCATGTGATGTTTGTGAGTATGGCACCATACTGAACCTACGTCTTTTGCAGCATCTACCGAGGGCACAGAAGGACAGGGGACAGACACCAGTGGTGAGGCATCTGGCACGACTGCTACACATGAGCACACTGACACTGATGTGACCAGCGCCTCGGAGGGGGACAGGAGTGCCCTTGAAGATTCACGGCCAGAAACACCAACCTCAACATCATCTGACTCCAGCGGTGACTCCTCGATGTTGGCGGACACAGGGAGTGGGAAATAGGCCTCTTCTTCCACCACACATCGTCCAGTGCCCACCCTCCCGGATACTACCACTAGTGCTGCCCATGCCCGCAGCAGTGAGAAGGGTAGAGTGTCCTTCCCCCAGGCACCGCTGCCCCTGTCTCCCCTGCTGCCCTCAGTGTTGAGGGGGTGGTCCTTTTGTGCCAGCTGTGTGTGGGTCAGACTACTCTCCTGACTGCATTCCAGGATCATGACAAGAAGTTGGCACAGGTAGTTGCCTTCATGGAGGGGATTCATTCTGACGTGGGTGGGCTACACAGAACTGTCCAGTCTTTGTCCTCCACAGTGACGGCAGCCATTCAGTTGTCACAGGCTCAGAGTCCAGCTCCAGTCCCTTCGGCAACCACCCTGCCAGTGGCAACATCTGACGAGAGTGACCACACACCACAGCACTCAGTCTCCAAGTACTCAACACGCAGCACACAACAGCAGCACTCCGAGCGGCCCAGAGCACAGACACCATCCCCAAAACAAAAAGGGGCACACAGGAGCGCAAAGGCAAAAGCCCTTCAGCTGACACTCCGGGCCATCAAGCCAAGAAGCAAGCCTCAGGCTCACATGCATCCAAATCAGCCCCATCCAAGGACACTCCCGTCCCCAAACCTGCTCCCAAAGACAAACACACAGTTGCCCTGCCTGCTGTGAAGCTGGTGCCTGCAAAGAGTCCGCAGAAACAGATCTCCAAGGCAGATTCACCCACAACCTGAACTCCCACCCACACCCCTGTGAAGCTGGGACAGGAGAGCAATGTTGGGGGTTCACCTGGTCAACAGGAGATGGAGGGGAAAAGGCAAGGCCAGCCCAAGCGTAACACCCCATCCAGCAAATCCCCACAGGGAGAGCCACCTGCACGTGATGCACCTTTGGTGGGGAGTGAGTCTGTTGTGCCCGCCCCACTTCCCACTCCTACCAAGACAATTCTTACCTATCAAATCCCCAAGAAGTGGAAAGGCAGCCCTCCACATTCTCCCTCACACACTGTGTCTCACGGCAGCATGTCTCCGCCTCCTCGTGCCACCATGCCACCCGGTCCAAGCAGCCCTCCGGCTCACAAAGCCACTGATGCCTCTACCTCAGCTGCTCCTCTCTCCCAGGTCCAGTCCTCCAACTGGCCCCGACAATCAGCCACCTCCCAGTTCAACTGACAGCCAGGTCTGAGGCAAAGTCCCCCTCCCAAACCCATCTCTCCCACAGCGGTGCCTGGACTGCCCATTTGTGTCCCCCGAGCTGTGGTGAGTCCCATGGCAGTGTACGGTGTTACCCATTCCCTGTGCAGCTTCTCATGCACACATGTACATACTTTGAACTATGGACTGGCCACTGGCCTTGCTGTTTGTCACTTTGGATGCCCATTCCCTGTGCAGGTTCTCATGCACACATGTACATACTTTGAACTATGGACTGGCCACTGGCCTTGCTGTTTGTCACTTTGGATGCCCATTCCCTGTGCAGGTTGTCATGCACACATGTGCCTACTTAGAGCCATGGACTGGCCAATGGCCTTGCTGTTTGTCACTTTGGATGCCCATTCCCTGTGCAGGTTCTCATGCACACATGTGCCTACTTAGAGCCATGGACTGGCCAATGGCCTTGCTGGTTGTCACTTTGGATGCCCATTCCCTGTGCAGTTTCCCATGCACACATGTGCCTACTTTAGATTTGTACTGGCCAATGGCCTTGCTGTTTGTCACTTTGGATGCCCATTCCCTGTGCAGTTCCCCATGCACACATGTGCCTACTTAGAGCCATGGACTGGCCAATGGCCTTGCTGTTTGTCACTGTGGATGCCCATTCCCTGTGCAGTTTCCCATGCACACATGTGCCTACTTTAGATTTGTACTGGCCAATGGCCTTGCTGTTTGTCACTTTGGATGCCCATTCCCTGTGCAGTCTCCCATGCACACATGTGCCTACTTGGAGCCATGGACTGGCCAATGGCCTTGCTGTTTGACACTTTGGATGCCCATTCCCTGTGCAGGTTCTCATGCACACATGTGCCTACTTAGAGCCATGGACTGGCCAATGGCCTTGCTGTTTGTCACTTTGGATGCCCATTCCCTGTGCAGGTTCTCATGCACACATGTGCCTACTTAGAGCCATGGACTGGCCAATGGCCTTGCTGTTTGTCACTTTGGATGCCCATTTCCTGTGCAGTTTCCCATGCACACATGCGCCTACTTTAGATTTGTACTGGCCAATGGCCTTGCTGTTTGTCACTTTGGATGCCCATTCCCTGTGCAGTTTCCCATGCACACATGTGCCTACTTAGAGCCATGGACTGGCCAATGGCCTTGCTGTTTGTCACTGTGGATGCCCATTCCCTGTGCAGTTTCCCATGCACACATGTGCCTACTTTAGATTTGTACTGGCCAATGGCCTTGCTGTTTGTCACTTTGGATGCCCATTCCATGTGCAGTTTCCCATGCACACATGTGCCTACTTAGAGCCATGGACTGGCCAATGGCCTTACTGTTTGTCACTTTGGATGCCCATTCCCTGTGCAGTTTCTCATGCACACATGTACATACTTTGAACTATGGACTGGCCAATGGCCTTACTGTTTTGTACTTTTGATGCCTATCTGGGTAATATGTAATAAAGACAGTTACTCCTGTTGTCTGCTTTGTCTATGTCCTAGCTAAATAAAAGGTTTTATGTATGGGTATGGTTTACTGTGACACATGCTCTGTATGCCACTTTAACATTGTCAATTGCTTGTTTTACTTTTTCAGAGTTTGCCAGAGGTGACAGGCACTTTAGTTCTTCTTGACTCTGAGGCTTGAGGGTGCAAGGATGGTTGTTTGTGATGATCTACTCTTATACTAATCATTCCATGGTCAGGTTTGCTAAATTGTACACATGTCATGTTAGGATGCAATACCAGAACAGAGGTGAATTCTATCCACAGGATTACTTGCGGGCTGGCCAGGGTCCATCATATCTGTGTGATCTTTCTTTTTTTTTTTTTATTTCTTTTTTATTGGCATTGTACATGGGTCCAGAATCAACATAACAGTGAAGTATTCGTTAGCATATACATGATATGGCAAGACATTATACATTAGCTGTGTACACCTCGGACCCCAACCCTTTTTTCAAAACAACCAAAGGCCGCCTTTTTTAGGACGTGGACGGAGACCAAGAGGACGACGAAGGAATCAACAACAGGTCCACTGGGCAGAGGAAGAAGGACCAGTGAGTGCCAATACCAGGCACAAGACGAGAGAACCACAACAAGGGGCGAACGGACATCGCTAGGAACACATGATCCGAAACCCACTTCCCTGGTTTTCAATTTATCCTCGATTCCACTGAAACAGAAAGAAGAAGACGTACTAAACAAAGGATTATCCTTTGTACCTACCACACGGCTGGACAAGTTTCAACTGCACACCGAATTGGCTGAATTCTTTCGCAAACTCAAATTGCGAGCCTTCTTTGAGAAACAACCAACCACAGAGTATATTGCCAACACCGACAACAACGAAACAGGATTGAAACGTAAATCGACTTTCCTACCACCACCAACCAGCATTCCCGTGGAAATCACCACGTTTGAACAAGCGGTTTACAACGAAGTCGAAAAGATGGACCAACCCAAGATCTACAACAACCTTTCCAAAGAAGAAAGAGATATCATCCGTAATCTTCAAGACAACCCAAACCTGATCGTAAAACCAGCCGATAAAGGGGGAGGAATTGTAAGCCAGAATAAAAAAGATTACACTGATGAGTGCAGAAGGTTACTCGGTGGTGCTCGCAACTACAGACGCCTGAGAGATGACCCCACAAATCAATTACAATCAACCATCAAAATTCTAGTTGAAAATGCGGAAGAAAACCAATACATCTCCAAACAGGAGGCAGATTACCTCCACGTTAAAACTCCAAAGGTACCATACTTCTACCCTGTCCCGAAGATACATAAAGAGACCAGACCACCACCAGGTAGGCCTATCGTATCGGGGATCGGTTCGTTACTCGAACCTCTTTCCAGATATTGCGACTTCTTCTTAAACCCATTGGTCCAAAAAGCATCAACCTATATAAGAGACATTAAACACCTTCTCAATGTCATAAAAGATCTGGAGTTTGACCCTATTGCACAACTCTTAGTAGGGTTGGATATAGAGAGCCTCTACACCAGCCTCCCACAGGATGCCACCATACAAGTCCTTCACGATATCCTGATGGGTACCCAGTGGGAATATACTACCCCTAGACCTTTCATTCTGAAATGTGCCGGGTTAGCGCTAAAAGAAAACTACTTTGAGTTTGAGGGTGAATTCTACCTTCAGACCAATGGTACATCAATGGGCAGTGTCTTCGCCCCCAGTGTAGCGGGGCTGTACGTTTACCATTTTGAACAAACACATATACTCACAACTGCCAACCCCCATTCCCACAACATCAAGTTGTGGCGTCGATATATCGACGATATCCTCATGATCTGGTCTGGGACAGAAGACACCCTAGCCACTTTCCTCACCTGGCTCAATGATCGCGACCCATACCTACGATTTACGAGCACAGTGAGCTCTACAAACATTGCCTTTTTGGATCTCACCATTGAAGCAGAGGCAGGCAGGTTAAAAACCACAACATACTACAAACCCACAGCCAGGAACTCTCTGTTACAATTCGAGAGTTTCCACCCCCGGGCACTCAGGGAGAATCTCCTTTTGGCCAATTTCTCCGAATTCGAAGAAATTGTAGCCAGGTATCAGACTATCAAAAACAATCAACACAACTGGCCATAAAATTGCGTGAGAGAGGATATCCAGAAAAAATACTCCAAAACACCAAAAAACGTGCACGCAACCAAAACAGAGAGGCTCTCCTGGAAGACAACACACGGGAGGAGACCACGGCCCCCTTAACATGTGTCACCACCTACAATGGGGCATCAAACATGGTCTCTAAGATAATCAAAACAAACTGGCGAATCCTGAACACTGGGAAAAGGAATTGGGACCAACCGCTCTTTGCGTATAAAAGATCTAGTAGTCTTAAAGACCGACTAGTCTCTACAAGACCCAGAATGACCAAGAAAACCACCACAAACTCAGTACTAAACGCCTGGGGTCTTCCTGAAGTGGTAGGGCATTACCCCTGTGGCGATTGTAGCATCTGCCACCTGACGCGTCCCACTAAGACACTCAATTTGGAACCGGGCAAAACATGGCGACAAATGAAACACACAAACTGCAACTCATCCAATGTAGTCTACTTGATTGAATGCCCATGTGGACTACGCTACATTGGTATGACTACACGCAAAGTTAGAACCAGAATTGTGGAGCACCGCAGCACCATCAGGTGCAAAAAAAACATCAGCAAATTAACGGACCACTACCTCCAAAAAGGGCACACTCCTAATGATATGTCTTGGACTATAGTGGAACATTTTGAGTGTCACAACACTGGCAATAATACATTTCTGCTCAAAAAAGAACAACTATGGATTTATCGTTTGTCAACTCATCAAAAGGGATTAAACGACAATATCCCCTGGCACAGCTTAAATGTTTGAGATACATATAGCTGATGTAGGACTCAGCCCCCCCTTTTAGAACTAGGGCACATCCGATCTTCAACTACTCGGGTATGAGTAGCCCATACCCCTTTTGGGGACCACCGAAACTATTGAGACTATACCTGCCCCCCATGATTGCAGTTATCATACATATTATGATAATAATTATTTACCCAGTCTGGATTGCCCCTCATCTGAACACATAGGGAGGGCACACCTGATTTTTAACTACACGGGTATGCGCAGCCCACACCTTTTTAAGACTGCCAAACATAGCGAAATATCCGCACCCAATGGTTGAAATCATTGTATACATCGTGACGATAATTATTAACCCAGTCAATATTGTTCCCCATCTGCACTCATAGTGAGGGTACTTGCTACCATTTACACAGCGATAATATTTTTTCATCTCAGTCTTTATTGTTCCTCAACTTAACACATAGTGAGGGTACTGGTCTCTCCTCTATGTTCATCCACAGAGCGAGGGCCCCTGTCTTTTCTCTATGTCTACCCTTCTTTTCCCCGCTGCAGACGCTACTCACATAATTGAGGAAGTGGTTCCAGCCGGCACACTGCGGGCGATATTTAAACCCCTACACACCGAGGGTGCACATCTACGGAGATCCGCCGCATACCAAGTAGGTGCTGACGCAGGGATCGAGCTTCACCCAAGTAAGTAGGGAATGCAAGGTTTTGCTAAACTCTCAAGGCCAAGGGAGATCCTCCATTTGATCTCATGGCGACCACAATCACTTGTTTGTATGTTTCTGTTTAACTCATCAGAACGTGTTTGTAAGCCGACCCCATGCCGGATACTCATGAGGCTTTGCTCTAATAATCACAAGAGTAAGCATTTATATTTTTTCAAACAACTTTACAGCATGGCGTGATTTCGCTATTGAATTTATGCACATATAGCCTTTTTCGCCGTCACGCCACAGTCCGTATCGCGCCACTACCTAGCATTATGGCTAAATACACGGACATGACGGCTCTTGTAGCACATTAGATACATGTGCAAATGGGGTGCTAATTATATATATGTGTGTCTGTCTGTACTGTTCTGTGTGTTTTTTACAGGTATTAAGCTTAGAGGGAAACACCCTCTTACACATATTGCACCTTAGTGAGTGCAACACATAGCGGGTCATACACACAACACTTGTTGACCCCCTGTGGTGTTCTCAAGTGTTCTCAAGCTGGGTATGGTAGATTCTTTGTAAGCCACTGGTTCCAGAACCTGGAATGTGGGGTTGGTTGCCAAGCGCTGCTTGAATGTTAGGTCAGCAGTTGCTCCTGGCTTGCGGCTGGATGGGGTCTACATCTGTACTTACCTGTAATAAACCACGTCTCCCCACTTAAGCGGCTCCTCCTACTCATTTCATCGAGGCTCACCTCTTCATTTTGGTGACGATCTACAACTCACGCTGCTTCTACAAGGATAGACCCCAACAGCACTTCCGTACGTTCACGGAGAAAAACCCGCAACTGAAGTCACCGACAACCAAACGGGAGCATTCTAGAGAACTTGACGGACGTCTACACTGTCTAATTACTAAGAAAACGCAACCGGAACAACTCATCACCACCCGCTTTGCCTCGTTTTCCCAAGTAAGGAGTGAAGGGGGGGGAAGGATGTTTCCTACCGGACTTTGCAGCCTCTTTCTCCTGTGGTCTGCTTAAAACCGGGGCCGTGGTAGTGGCAGTTTTCTCCGTCCCGTGGTGGTTGCAGTTTTGTCCATTTTCACTAGAGACCTCTCTCGTGACTTTGAATCGCGTGCAGGCGCGCGCCTCTCCAGCCTGTCCTGCCTGACCTTCGACGACGCAACTTGACGCACTGAAACGCTGCGTGCGTACGTCCATTTTCTTTTCAGTCTCGATTGTTGCAAGTCAGTGCCACGTAACCCAGCAACCAATGTACGCCAGTGCGCACGGCCCTCTTTCAGCGCATGAACTCGCACAGCTGTTCGTAACGCGCTGATGCGCACAGCTGTTCGTAACGCGCTGATGCGCACAGCTTTCTTCAATGTTTATAAATAATTCATGTTGCGCTGATGCGCACAGCCTCTTTCTCTGACTCTGGGTCGGCCTGTAACCAATTTTCATTTATTCCCAAGTTGGAGTACATTTATCCACAAATTGAAGTGCACAGCTAATTACCACACGCTGATGCACACAGCTTCGTTCTTTTCTCTCCAATTCAACTTGTTCTTATCTCCACTTTTGGTCCAATTTGTGCACTAAGTTTCAATTGTACGCTGATGCATGCACGTGGTATTCTCCTTCATTACTTTCATGCTTCCTTAAAACTTGTTTGTGTTCAAGTGGTAACGCGTATGTTTCTTATCAAATTGTTTGCTTCGCACAGGCAATTGGTCTATTCACCAATTCACTAGTGTTATGAACCCTATGTTGTGAAGCATGTTTCCATTACTTCTTTCCCTGTTGCACGCAGTTTGTATTTTAAAATAGTGTGCAAGCTCTATATCATTGGAAGTGTAATTTAAGCTTCCGACAATGCAGAATGTTCCGGCACCTCCGTTTTTCCTTTCTTCGCCAGGTGTCCCTCCCATCTTGTGGCAGAAATGGGAAAAGGTCTTCAATCACTATGCACGCGTATGCGGCACCTCTCTAAGTGCGGAGAGGAAATCTTCTCTTCTGATGCATTGTTTAGGGTCTGAGGGACAGGAAGTATTTGAACACCTTCCAGACCTCGCGGATAGTGAAGCGGCCTCCCTCAATGAGTATGAAATTTGTCTTAAAAAACTTGACCTTCACTATCTACCCAAAGTTAGCACTGTGCTAGAGCGATGGAACTTTGGTAGAAGGATACAAAGAGAAGATGAATCCGTTGAGCAATACGTCACAACTTTGCGCAAGTTGGCGTCAACTTGCAACTTTGGGGCAAACCTGGAGGAACGTCTCAGGGATCAGTTTATGTTGGGGTGTGCGCAAGATAAGACAAGGGATTCTCTTTGGCAGAAAGATAATCCCTCGCTGCATGAAGTCATCACTATAGCTAAGAATCATAAACACTCTAAAGCGTGTATTGACACTATAAAGAAAGACACAAGTGTGGTGAAAAGTAATCAAAGCGATGTTAAAGTTGTGGTGGACAAGTCAGTTAAACCTAAGTGTCATGTTGATCTAAGGCAATATATTCAACCTCAGAGGTTCACTTATGACAATCATAAACCCAACCAAAAACCATGGGCTAGGAAACAATTCTATGGCAAGTGCTATAGGTGTGGGGACTCAGGTCACATGGCAGATTACAAAAATTGCCCGGGAAGGAAAGCATTGTGCAAACTCTGTGGGAAGAGGGGTCATGTTTCGAAATGTTGTAACTCTGGTAACCTTAATGTCAACAAGTCTGTGAAAGAAGTCGACTTTGATGTTTATGACTCAGATGAGTTTGTTATTAGTCAAGTCAAGGGAAAGGAACCTGATGGTCCCTATGAGGATGTTATGATCAACGATGCTGTAGTCAATATGCTGTTTGACTCGGGGGCTAAAATTACGTTGGTTCCAAAGGTGTTCTATGTTGAGCACCTACATGGCAAGGTTGTTCTTGAGAAACCCGACATTAGGCCCAAAGGTTATGGAGGGGTTCCGATAGATCTTCTTGGGTACTTTTGGGGTGTGATAAATTACAAAGGGAGAGTCGTTTCTGGAAAGATTTACGTATCTATGAAAGGGGACTCTCTCATTAGTTGGCTTCACCAAAGGGACCTTAACGTTTTTCTAGATCCCAACGAAGTTCCGCAGGTCCGTCTAAAAGAAGTTCCCTCTGTAAAAGTGGTCAATAGCTTTGAAAATGATTTGGTTAAGGAATTTCCTGCTGTGTTTGCAAATGAGTTAGGATGTTGTAAGGATTATGTACACAAGATAAAACTAAAAGAGGATGTCGTTCCCAAGGTTGCTAAGGTCAGATCCGTTCCTCTCTTAGTGAGAGATAATATGAAAAAGGAATTAGACAAACTACTTGCTAAGGGTGTGATTGAAGAGGTGGAAGCGACAGAGTGGGTGTCTCCGGTTGTCATGGCACGGAAGGCCAACGGAGAGGCTCGTCTCTGCGTGGACTTGAGGGAACTCAACAGATCTGTAGTTGTGGATCATTTCCCCTTACCCAACATCGCTGAGATGTTGTGTTCCCTGGAAGGGGCCAAGCACTTTTCCTCGCTAGATCTGAGCTCCGCATATCACCAGGTGAAGCTGCATTCTTCTTCCCAAGACTACACAGCGTTTGTCACACCTTTTGGCACCTTTAGGTTTCTGAGGATGCCTTTTGGCCTTACCTCTGCTGCGTCTGTTTTTCTGAGGGTGATGGAAGGCATTCTCAGAGACTTGGGTAGGGTGAAGGTCTACCAAGACGATGTGCTAGTTTCGGAGGTGATGCAGGCGAACATAATCTGAGATTGAGAGCAGTCTTGAGTAAGCTAGAGAAAGCTGGTCTGACTTTACGGGCCGATAAATGCAGGTTTAATGTGCAAGAAATTGAATATCTTGGGCACACCGTTTCAGGTGAAGGAATTAGGCCTAAGCAGTCTCTTGTGAATTGTATTCTTGGTCTGCGTTCACCTTCCTGTAAAGATGAGCTCATTAAATTTTTGGGTATGGCGGAGTTTTACCACAAGTTCATTCAAGACTTTGCAGGAAAGACTTCTTCTATGAGACTGTTGTTGAAGAAAGGGTCAGAATTTTCATGGTCGGAGGACTGTGAGAAGGAGTTCATCGGTATAAAGGATGAACTCAATCGTGCCACCTTCCTCAGTAGCTTTGACCCATCCAAACCTTCTACTCTTATGACGGACGCAAGCGCCACTGGTTTAGGAGCTGTCCTCTTACAGAAAACAGGTGGTGTAGAAAGGACGATTCTGTTCGTCAGCAGACCTTTAAGGGGTGCAGAGCGTAACTACTCTGTAATTGAGAAGGAGGCGTTGGCTGTGTTTTGGGCTGTGCGCAAGTTACGAAAATTTTTGTGGGGAAAGAAGTTCACTATTTTATCTGATCATAAACCACTCAAAGAGGTGTTCACAAAGAAGGGAATAGATTTTGTGTCACACAGAATTCGTAAGTGGGTGGTAGCGCTGCAAGAATTTGATTTTGATCTTTTATATATACCTGGTTCCAACAATGTTCTTGCAGATTGCTTGTCAAGGTTGGGTGGTAATGAAGTTGACCCTGTTGAAGAGTTTAACAATTTTGGAGGAGAAGATTTGGAAGAAGATGTCAAGGTATGTACAATTAGTGAAGGTGTCGTTTCAGAGTCTGTATGGAAAGAGCACCTTTTGGATGATGTGGTCTTGCAAAAGGTAATTGTTATGGTGAAGGACGGGTGGTGCGAAAAGAAAGACTGCGAGGTTGACTTGAGAGGTTTTTGGCATGTCAAAGAAGATTTGGCTGTTGTTGATGGCGTGCTTATGCGTGGGAGCAAGCTCATTCCCCCACTGGCCCTGAGAGAAAAGTTGGTGGGGAGTGCCCACGCTTCGCACATGGGTATAGCAAAGACTAAGGAAAGAGTCAGAGAAGGGTTTTGGTGGCCCGCCATGGATGTTTCAATAGAGAGACTGGTGCGTGAGTGTGCTGAGTGTGCCAATTGTGATAAGTCTTACAAGTGCAGAACTCAACCAATGGTGGTGAGAGAACCAGCTGTTGCCCCGTGGTCTGACATCTCCTTAGACATTTTAGGTCCCATTAATTTGAAGTGACAGACTCGTTACCTCTTTGTGTGTATTGACATGTTTTCACGGTGGCCAGAGATAAAGATTGTTAATTCAGTTGAATCTGATGCTGTTATCAATTTCCTAGATGAGCTGTTTGAGCGTGAAGGGTTTCCTTTGACCGTGCTAACCGACAACGGTGTTCAGTTTACTTCCCGTGCGGTGGAGGAATTCTTGTCTGCGAGAGGCATTAAGCACAAAACAACCTCTCTTTATCATCCACAAAGTAACGGCGTGGTTGAGAGGTTTAACCGGGTCCTCAAGGAAGCTATACAGCAAGCGAGGTCGTGTGGCGTGTGCTGGGAGGTGGTGGTAAAAAAAAAAGTGAGAGAGTATCGTTTCACTCCACACTCGTCTACGGGGGTGACTCCTTTTCGCCTTTTTAAAGGGAGGATAGCCAATGTGGAGGTAGCTCCGGCTTGGATCTCTGGCAAAAGAGCTTTTGCGGATGAGAAGTTTGATTGTGTGGATGGGTGGAAGGACAAGGAACGCACTGGTATGATGAAAAGGAAAATTAGCTATGATCTAAGGAAGGCTGTAAAATGTACCGTTGTTGCTGTTGGTGACTGGGTCAAGATCAGGTTACCAAAGAAAACCTCTGGGGTATCTAAATACAGTCGACCATTTCAGGTGGTCAAGGTGTTTAGAAATGCAGTGAGGACGAGTGATCACAAAATTTGGAATTTGGAAAGGGTTGTTAAATGTGGGACTACTTCCTTTAAGGGCGTTTCTCCATGTTCAGGAGAAAGTGATCTTCAATTATCTGGGTGCAGTTCGAGGCCTGTACGGGTGAAACGGGTCCCTCTTCGTCTCCAAAATTGAGATGTGTAAGCTTTCACTATTTGCTTGTTTTTACTAAATGTTTCTGTGATTCATGATATCAAATGTTTCTGTGATTTATAAAGTTCAGGTTTGTTTATGAAGGAGGAGGTGATGTGGTGTTCTCAAGTGTTCTCAAGCTGGGTATGGTAGATTCTTTGTAAGCCACTGGTTCCAGAACCTGGAATGTGGGGTTGGTTGCCAAGCGCTGCTTGAATGTTAGGTCAGCAGTTGCTCCTGGCTTGCGGCTGGATGGGGTCTACATCTGTACTTACCTGTAATAAACCACGTCTCCCCACTTAAGCGGCTCCTCCTACTCATTTCATCGAGGCTCACCTCTTCACCCCCTCACCCTTTTAAATCACTTCACATACACCCCCTAGGTCCTGAAGAAAGCCAGTTCATAACCAAGGCCTGGCTGAAACATGTTGACCACACAGGATGTGGGAGAACATAGATAACTCCACAAATACATCCGTTGCCTTGTTTTTAACACTGCCAAGGGCCCATTAATTAAACTGGATATGGGACCCAAGGACAGTTTTTAACCCACACTCACACGCCATCACTGCACACTCACTTATCACGAAACCAGCTCCGCTGTAAACAGGCGTAGAAGCACACCCGGGACACATTCGGTGTCACCGGGTGGAGCCCGATGATGAAGCATGTCACCAACTAGGTTGGTGGGTGAGGGCTTTCATAAGAAATAATATTTCTTTCCTCTGTGCAAGACACACTATACCTATGCCCCCTGAGGCTAGTTCCTATTGATAATACACATTTTACATTGAACTGTGAGTATCATCTCTCATGTATTGATCACATGTCCATCGTAAGTCATATTACATGTCACAGTACTCCCGGGTCAATTATTTAGTCACTTTCATCAGACAGTGATTCGTCTTGTGGGGGTTCGCAGATGTTGCCCCTGAATGTATTCCAGCTTCCCCACACCGAGTCCATTTTTTGGGGCATCCACTGTGGACATAGACTGACTTTTCTGTTATCATTATACCGTCGATATCACAACACCATCTTTGATGGGTAGGGGCCAATCTGGAGCCTCAGTGTTGCGCTATATTCCTCTTCGCCAGTGCCAGGCCCAGGGCAATCCAGTCTTGAGCCGCGTGGTTGAGATCTGTAGGTTCCCAAATGTTGAGCAGACATCTTTTTGGTTCTGGTTGAACCGTGACCCCAGTAACCTGAGAGATCGTGTGCATAATCGCCTCCCAGTAGTGTGTGATTGCAGGGCATTGCCATATTGTGTGCCAAAAAGTGCCCGGTGCGCCACATTGTCGCAGACAAAGTGGAGTGTCTGTCCTATCTAGTCTATGCAGAAGTGTTCGTGTGTAGTAAGTGCGATGTAGAATTTTCAGTTGCACTAATTTTAGTTTAGAGGGTATTGCTACCTCTCTTGGGGACGCAAGTGCCTCCTGCCAGTCAGTTTCGGCCAATTCTCCCACATCCACCTCCCATCGGTCCTTAAGGGCTGTCATGGGGTCCGGGTGATTATTGATTATTTTCCGGTACGTTTGGGAGATGGCCTTCTTACCCAAGTGCTCCGTCAGAAGTCTGTCTTCCAGCGGCGAAGCCTCCGGCAGTTGTGTGTCTGGTGGAATTACTGCCGTGAGCGCGTGCCTAATCTGCATGTATCTGAATGTTTCCGTCCGTGCCAGTCCATAGGTGACCTGCAACTGGGCGAACGGGACCACCTCGCCTTTTTTCCATAGATTTCCCACCTTCGAGATACCTATAAAAGTCCCACTGTCTGAAGCCCTTGGTATTCCGTAGTTTACCTAATTTCCGGGTGTCCCATAATGGTGTAGCCTGCGTTAGCGTTCCCTCCCAGCCCAACGCCCGCTGCGCCGTGTGTCAGACACGGACTGTGTGTGCCGTTGGGCCCGTGAGAGCCGTCTTCCTGGATCGATTGTATAATGCTCCCATAATTCCCTCCGGTTCTAGGAGATGCCTATCCATGCGGAACGCCGGGTCCTCCTGCGGTGCATGAAGCCTTTGATTTATCACGATGAGCTGTGAAAGCCCAATAATATGTTTGTATATGGGGGAGGGCGATACCGCCATCATACCAGCCTTTTATTAGTTTATGCATAGCTATACGGGCAGATCTTCCGTCCCATAGGAGATTAGTGACTTTGGCGTTTATCATTTTCAAATATGCTGGGGAAACTGGGAACGGGGTGTTTTGTAAGACATATAGGAATCCAGGAAGTGCCATCATCTTAAAGAGGGTTGCTCTCCCTAGTAGTGTGAGCGGCACGGATCGCCAATGTTTGACATTCCGGCGAAACCGCGCAAGGGGCTGCATAAGATTTTCTTCAATGAAGTGTGAGTCCAGATGTGTTATATAGATGCCGAGATATTTAAATCCCGCGTCAGCGATCTGGATTTCGCAGTTACGTGGTAGTCTCGGCGGGGGGCAGTGAAGTACATAAAGAAGCGATTTCGCCCATTTGATAGTATAGCCCGAAACCCTTCCATATGCGGCGCATATGTCGAGTAGGCAGTTAATAGAACGCAAGGGGGATGCCAGATATAGTAACACATCGTCCGCATATAGCGAAATGCGATCCTCCCATCCCATAGCCCATTTTAAACCGTGGATAAGCGGGTTCTGCCGTATCCATGCCGCCAATGGCTCCAACACTATAGCAAATAGGAGCGGTGACAGGGGGCAGCCCTGTCTCGTTCCCTTTCCCAGAGGGAAGTCTGCCGAGATCCGGCCATTGACCACAACTTGTGCCAGGGGTTTTCTATACAGCAATTGCACCCATTCACAGAATTTGGGGCCGAAACCCATGTGTCGCAGGACCGCAAAGAGAAAGGGCCATTCGACCATGTCGAATGCCATACGCGCATCAAGGGACAGAATTACTGCGTCTTCTTCGATAGTAGGCCTACGTGCCATTACACTATGAAGTCTTCTAAGATTTAGTGCTGTATTTAGGTTTGGCATAAATCCGGACTGGTCCGGATGGATCACTGTAGTAAGATAGGGCTGCAGTCTCATGGCCAGTGTTTTAGCCATTATTTTAGCTTCTACGTTTATCAAAGATATCGGCCTGTTGGACATACATTCCTGCTGCGGCTTGCCCGGTTTATGAATAGCAACTATCGTCGCTAGGCGCTGATCTCTAGGCAGCTCCCCCATGGTCAAACTTTCCTTGTACATGTTAAGTAGGTGTGGTGTGAGCTGAGTTGCTGCTTTTTTGTAAAACTCTACCGGAATACCATTTGGTCCTAGGGCTTTTCCCGTATGTAATGCACCTATTGCTAATATGAGCTCATCCGGAGTCAAATCTGCTTCCAGTGCTTGTGTTGCATCACTGGACAGTGTGGGCATATGGATGTCTTTGAGAAAGGCTAGATTGTCTTCTATTGTGTTCGTGGCTGTGGGTGTATATATTTTCTCGTGGTGGGTCGCTAACGTGTCAACTATTTGCTGAGGGTCTGAGGTCACTGTCCCGTCCTCTAAGCTGAGTTCGGCTATCCATCGGTTAGCTCTTTCCTTTCTATCCAGCCAAGCTAGGAGCTTGCCTGCTTTATCACCTAGTTCATAAACTGTATGCTGCGTGGCAGTGAGTCTGGACTTCGCTTCTTCCCATGCAAAGGCCCTGTATTCCTGTTGTGCTAGGTTTAACCTTTGTGTCGTATCGTCACTGGTGTCTGTGGTATGTTTCGCCTCTGCCTGGGCCACCCCCTGTTCTAGAGTCTCAATGTGCTGTTTTTGTAATTTTTTATGCCTTGCAACCAACGAGATTGCCTGGCCCCGTAATACGGTTTTATATGCCTCGCACAACGTCGTCGGAGAGGAGACCGAAAATTCATTGTCGGCAAAGTACTGCTCCGTAGATTTGAGCAGACCCTTCCTAATCTTTCGATTTTTAAGATAACCAGGGTAGAGTGGAAACAGCTGGCGTCGGACTGGGATGTGAGATGTGTATGTAATGTGCACATGTGAGTGGTCCGATATTCCCCTGGGTAAGTGTATGATCTCTGTCACCCTTTCCTGCCCTTCTGCCAGTGTGAATATGTAGTCTAGTCGTGAAAGACTATTGTGTACTCCCGAGTGGAAGGTGTATTGTCGGCCCTGTGGGTGTCTAGCTCTCCAGATATCGATGAGACCGATTGCATCGACAAAGTCGACTAATTTGAGGTTGGCGCTGCTGGGGTCTCTAGGAGGTTTTCTATCCATGGTTGCGTCAATCGTGGCATTAAAGTCGCCCCCCACAATGAGTACACCCTGCGGGAGTGACATTAAGAACTTTCCCAGGGCCGGGAAGGTTGCTTAATGCAGCGTTGGCGGGATATAGACTGATACCAATATATAGGACCGCCCCTCCCATTGACACAATACCGCTGCGAAGCGCCCCTGATCATCTGTCCAGGACCCAGTTAATATCAGTGGGAAGCGTTTGTTAACTAGGACCCCCACCCCCCGAGAACCAGAGGTGAACTCAGAGTGTGTTACCATTTTGTAGCCCCATCGATCCAGGGCCTTGCAGGCCGAGCCCATCAGATGTGTTTCTTGTAGCAGTGCTACTGCCGGACCCTTACGTTTAATGTATTGGAGGACCAGTACCCTCTTTATCTTGTCACCTAGTCCGTTTACATTCCAGGATAACACAGTGAAAGGAGGCGGTGTCCACCTAAGGTGTGCGGATTGGGTGTGTGAGATTTCTGTGGGTGTATCCATTCGTGTCATACGCGACATCAGCGATGTAAGAATGTAAAGCGCCCTTCCTTCTCCACGTCAAGTTGCCATCATACATGCCATCATTTGCATCTCTATGTACCTGTAACAAACCAAACAATAACCCGCTTAATTGACCCTCGCCCCCCTTCCACCTCCCTGCCTGGCGGACTTCGAACTACCCGCCACCCCAACTTAGCAGAGTGCTTAATTCCCAGAACTTTGTACTTGCGTGAGGGGGGAGAGCTGCGTCACGATCTCCTCAGGTCCCTCCCTTAATTTGGTAAATCATACCAGCCATATATCCACAACACAATAGCACAGCAGCAATTATGAGTGTCTTCAACGACTACGAGTCAAGTGTTCGTCGAATCTTGGTCAGTAGATCACTCATAGCCGAAAACAGCGTCATCAGGTCGATGCGCCCACGTCACCAGGCGTTTCCACCACTCAGTCTCAAGGTCCGAGGAGCACTATATCAGTCTGAGTTCTCATCGGCGTCTTGTTGCACCTCACCGGAGGCCTCCGATTCCCTCGCTCCTGATGGCGCCGATGCCTTGGTTGGGGACCTCTGTCTCAGTCCCTGTCTCCTAGGCCCCGGGGCCGGGCACCATCCCCCCAGCCAATCCCGGGCTTCTTCAGGCGTGGTGAAGAACCAGGTTTTCCCTTCGGCCTCCACCCTCAGTTTCGCAGGGAACAGCATTGCGTACTTCAGTTCCCGCTTACGCAGTTCTTTCTTAACTTCCAAGAAGGTACGCCGTTTCATGGTCACCGCTGCCGTATAGTCTGGATAGAGGGTCACCGTGCAGTTCTCAACTTGTATTGGGGGAGCGATGCGCGCTGCCTGTAGGATTGCGTCCCGGTCTCGGAAATTGAATATGCGTGCCAGTATGGGCCTGGAGGGGGCCCCCGGCCGGGGTCTTCCTCCTAGTACTCGGTGGGCCCTTTCCACCAGGAAGAAGCTGGACAGCCCACGTGGCTGCAGTTGTGTCTTAATGAGGTCTTCTACGAAGAGGTCCAGAGCCGGCCCCCTCACACTCTCCGGTACACCGACCAGGCGCACGTTATTACGCCTCGAGCGGCCCTCCTGATCGTCAAGCTTGTCTGCCATTTGTTTATGTGCTAGTTCCAATTTTCAGACCTGATGTTGCAAAGTCGCTGTGTCTGTGGAGAGAGCCGCCGTAGTAGTTTCGACTTCTGCTATTCTTGTACTCATCTTTGAGACATCGGCACGGAGTAGGGTAATGTCCGTGGAGATAGTGCCAATAGATGTTTGTACCTGGTTGAGGGCGGCCATGACGTCCCGCAGTGTGACCTCCTTGGGTTTCATGGTCTGAGAGCTGTCTCCGTGTTCTACAGTCATTTCCTGTGTGACTGGGTGATCTTTCTGATAAGTATATTTATCCAGCTTATTGGTTTGCACTGTGCGTTGTCCTCGTCCTCCCATCGCGTCTAGTACTTCTGAAGGCGCAGTCAGGTATCTGGGGGGGAGTGGGGAACAGTAGTCGCCCCATGCCTGCGGGAACAGCGTCCACGCGCGGCCTTTCGGTTTTCCTGTCTCCACCTGTGCGTCCCCAGGAATAGGCTGCGCTACGGGTAAGTCTGTTCAATCCTGCTTGGTCACCAGTACCACCTCGTCGTCTCCTCCCGGAGTCTTCTATTTGTTGTAGCACTCCATGCAGGGTTATTGGGTTCCTCTGGTATATTCTTAGCTTTGTGACCTGTCTAAGGTCCTCGCTGTAGTGGTGCATCTCTCTTAGGTACAGCGCCTATTAGGATTTTGTGGTCAAGGCATTCACGGGAGACGCGGGTCAATACACTTCTAGTGTCTAATGTGGTTCCTGTGACCAAGGGCCGGGCCCCCGGGTGATAGTATGCGGGTGCCAGCGAGTTCTTCCAGGAAAATGCAGATTCCCTTGGCCGTGATTCCACCTACCGCCGTAGGCGCCTCGTGTGTTCAGCGCGAGTGGGCCACGTCGTGTCTTCGCGTGTCAGCCGGCGCTCAGAGTGCCCCTCCACTATGTGTTATGGGTCATCCCGGGTAATGGAGCCCCAGCGCGCACAGTTCATCGCCTTTACCTTGATTGGGTACTCGGCCGTAGTTGCCGTGTATGCTTCCGCCCCGGCCTTTATAGCGTTTCCAGGTTATTTTCTGCCGCCTCCGGGCTTACCAATAGGGGCGGTGCCCAGGAGTCTTCTCCGATCTGGGCCGCTGCGGTTGTGTGGTATACGTCGCGTCTTACGGCCTGATTCTCGGCCGTCGCTGGGACCTACTGTGCTGTCCCGGGCCCTCTCACGCTCACAGGGTTCCTGGCCAGCACCGCCCTCGTCCGAGATCGCGCTCAATCTGCGTGAGGCTCCGGTATTTCTTTGGTGCCCAAGCCGCAACGGTCCCTCCACGATCTGGGTCCTTGCCGGTTGCGTCTGCGAAGCTCAAATTGGCAGCAGCTGTGCAGCAGATGTTTCGGTGCCGTTCCCAGCACTCGGATCGCAAAAAGCTGGTGGATCAATGACAGGATTAGCCGAGAGAGCCTTTGTCGGTCGCGGAGCTCTCCTAGGCAGTGGCCATCTTTGTTGGCTGCTAGCCACGCCCCCCTGTGTGTGATCTTTCTTGATGTGTGAACATCTTGTGTAGGCCTGTCTTCCTACTCACATGGGTACATTTGGATATGTGAACTTGAGTGGTCATACAATGTGAATGAGCTGTCATTGTCAGTGGTGTTGATGTGTGTGTGCCCCTGCAATGCCAACTGCACACATGTCTGATCCAGGTAATGAGTGCCTGTTTGTTTCAATTATCTGCCATGTGCTTCAGATTGTGGGCACATGTAGGAGTTGTAGGTTGGGCACTGTGCAGTGTGTTGGTGTGTCCTTGCACTCCTGGGGAACACCTACTTGTTGTTGCTGCCAGTTGTGAGTATGCAGAGTGTGTGACTGCCAAGTCTGTGTTGTGTATTGTTGATCAGCCATGTGTCTTGTTACTGTTTGTGCTCACTGTGCAAACCTGTTCAGCCACACTGACATTTTTTGTGAGCTTTTCTCATGCATTGCTGTCACTTGACCCATTTTTTACTCCAGTATGGTATGTGGTATGTGGAGTCATGCCATCCCCTATATGTGCTTCTGATGCCTACACATTGTGAGTGACTCCTGTATGTGTTTGTGTACTGTACACTCCTCACCTGTCCACTACTGAAGTAGACACCACTTCAATCTCATGTCTTCCAACCCATGTCTTGCCAGTGTGTGAGCCTCCCCACCACTTCATAGTGTGACACTACTGTGTGAGGCTGATCTGTGTACAGGACTAACGTGCCACTCAGGACAGTTTCCCAATTAGTTATCTGTTATTTTCTTCTACTGGTTTGCTGTCATGGTTGCTCATGTGCAGTGCATATGTTTGATCAGCACAGTCCTCTAGTCATGTTGTTTGCATCAGGGTTTCCCTGAGTTGTGCATCTGTGGGTGATGGGTAAGCTGTATGTGTGTTTGCCGAGGTACTGCTACCCTTCCTGAGTGTGATGTTCTCTGTGTGCTGTGATAATTTGTGTTGTGGGAGTTCATGGTGTGGCACTCTGATATGTGTGCTACTGGTTTGGTTGTTGTGCACACACTGCTTGGTGTGTATACAGTGTTGTGGGTGTATGTTGCCTTGTACTTGCCTGGTGTGCATCCCCCAGATGTCCAGCTGAGTTTGCAATGTAATGGATTGGTATGTGCATCTGTTGTGCTTTTGTTGTGGATGTATGCAGTGTTTGGCCTGTGTTGGCTCTTTCTACTGGCAGATGCCATGTGTGTGTGATGTTCTCTTTGCATGACATCGTGTGTGAGTTGTTGTTGCTGTGTGATACATTCAGATGTGTGTTGCAAGTGTAGTGTGCATTACTTGTGTCTGTCACATGCAGCAAGGTGGCTTCTTGTTCCTCAGGTGGTTTTGAGTGCATATTGGTGGTTTGTCCTCCTATTTTTGAACTGTCACTTGTCAGGATTGTGCATGTGCATGCTTGTGGTACACTATGCCACCATGTTCACTTGATGAGTGGTGTGGTGTCTCTGTCTGTGTTAGCTGATTGTCCCATTGATCCCAGTTTGTGTTCATGCTTGTTTTTTGATGATGCAATTCTTGTTTGTGTTGGGGTATGGTGTCTGTGCATTGGTCCTGAGTGACAATGTTGTGTACTCCTGTTCTGTCTAGGGTCACATTGCCATTCCACTGTTTGGTTGCACATGTCTGTGCTTGTTGGACTTCTGTGGATGTTGTTTGTGAGCTTTGTGTTTGCTATTGTTTTTGTGTCAGCATTGGTTCAGCCATCCCTGAGTGTGAGTGTGATGTTTGTGGATGCACCACAGTGAGTGTTATTGGTTGTCATTGAAGTCACAGGACATCATTTTGACCATTATGTGTGTTTCTCACAGGTGTTGAGTGTTGCAGGTGTGAGGTGGGTAGAAGAGGGGTATGTGTGAAGGTCCTACTTGTGTTTGACAGTCAGGGAGTGTGACAATGAGCCATGAGTGTTGTGCTGATGACATACACGTCAAGTAAGTTGACACAGATGTGTGGCTAGTCACTGTATGACTTCAGACACTTCCTATCATTCCTGTGCCTATGCATGGCTTGCCTTGATGTCTCCCTGAGTTGTTGCACCGAGGTCACTTTGGTTTAATTTCACTCACTGTGCCACCCATGTCTGATGTCATGGCCTAAGGGTGATGTGATATGTTCCTTCTCTTGCCTGTGATGTACAGGTGCTATGTGGCTTGCTGCATGATTTTCCAGCACTGTCCACTTCACTTTTGGCTGGCCCATTTCTTGTCCTCCATTGCTGGTGACCTATGGTATGGGTATGTGGCTGGGTGTCAGTGTTGGGTGTTTCTGATTTTTTTGACAGGCAGTGTGTACAGTTGAGTGGATGTTCATATGCAGTGTGTCTTCATTTGGTAATTATACTCAGTTTGCTTCACATGTGTGGAAGGTAGGTGTGAGGAGGAGGGTTGTCCAGCCCCTGAGCTTCTGTGCAGGGTGTTCCTCTTCACCCCCACCTTCCAAGTCAATTTCCCTTGTCCTTTGATGTGTGCGGTGCGAGGTCTGGCTACACCTGGCAGATTAATTGGGCGGGGGGGCACAAGAGGAGCACACAGCATGTGCCCAAATGGGTGTGGGAAGCGTAGTGTGGGAAGGGTGAAGGTGGAGCCCTGTGAATCTGGGCGGACTGCCCATGCCTGGCGCAGGCCCTGTCTACTACATTGTACGCATGTTTTCCTGCGTCTTCACCACTGCGGTGACATGACGGGGACATTGCAGTGATTTCGCGGTTGCTGTGTGACCCGGATGTGGAGGGGTGAGTTTCTGACAGGTGGGACATGTGTGGGTACACTGGGAGTTATGTTTCTGTCCCCACCAGAGTGTCTGATGTGGACAGGAACCGTGTTTCAGCTCAGGAGTTGTGTGTTGTGGTTGTGTGCGGAGTTGTGATTTTGCGTACCTGCGGCGTTGTCCACGACGGTGTCTTATTTGCTGGTCGTGGAGGAGGTACAGCACCGGCAAGGCTTGTAGAGCTGGATCCATTGCGCTCAGGACCGGGTGGAGGGGACCGGGAGTCTGGTTTCGCTCTCCGCTGTGGTGCTTCCGCCGTCTCTGGGTGGGTGGATTCTCCGCTGCGGTGTGATGGGCTGATTGCGGCATCGTAATTTGTACAGCAGACGGGACGTCATTCCGCGCGGCGGTGAGTCTCTATTGGCTCCCTCCGCCGCGGTGGCAGGCGCAAACTTCTGGCGGTTCACCTGACTCTGCAGCAGATGGAAAATGGGCTATGTTTGCCCATCGTAATATGGTGGACGGGAGGACCGCTGCTGGAGTGCGGGAAAGGGCATTTTCCGCCACCGCCAGCACCGCGGATGTGCCTCCGCCCGCCATCGTAATCAGCCCCAAAGTTTGTTACACTTTGTTTTTTTCTGCAAATTTTTATCAAGATCGCAGCAAAAGGTTTTTACTTCCTATTGTTAGGACGCTGGGTATTCGTTGTTCCCAGGTAGCTTTGCAGTTCCTCCAAGTTCTGGAGACCCCCACGATTTGCGTAAATGTATGGGTTTTTTTAAGAGGTGCCATCAAAAGAAGGAATTCTTTGCTATTTTAATCTATTTTTATCCAGTTTTTATATTTAGCTAGAGCAGTTTTTAAAAATGGATAGGCATGCCATGATATTATTCATTTATCTTGCAATAAATTAGCATTTGCATTTTACCTGTCCATTTAGGCAAGTGTCTATTGGGCGGGGTGATCCCCCCCCCCCTTTTTTCTCTTCTGTATATTGATTTGCGGCTTATATCTTAAGAAGTGAACGTTTCTGCTAGGAAGTTTTATCTTGTATACATTTTTTATTAAATTATTGTGATCATTGATATGTGATGAATTCCTGTCATGTAATTTTTTTTGTAAACAAATTTTATTCAGTTGACGTTACAACTCAAACAATCACTGTACGGGGACAGTGAGCATACATTGATAACTGCACACTGGATGTCAACGTTCAGACAGTAAGCCATCCACCCCAATACGTCGGCTTTTGCCGTGCGTGCCTCATTTACCTCTGTTTTGGGCAGCCCACATAAATAGCAAACATTGGTGGTAATGTCTGTCAACTCAACCAGAATCTGCTAATAAATCATATCCCACGTCCCCGCAATAAATATTTCACATCCTTCAAGCCAACTCCGGTGAGGCCCACAGTGAATTCCTGTCATGTAATGTGATGTATTCCTACTGCAATTTTATGGCCACGGTTGTGGTGGAAATAAAGGTTTAATCTAATCTAATTAAAGTATAATACCAAATACATAAAATTCGCCTTCATTGTTCGTATATAACGGTTGAAAAACTGGAAGCTCAATGTTTGATTGCCAGCCTCCAGTACATTTTAGCCTTGCCCCATCACTTTTTAAAAGGGGTATCCTCGATTTTAGAAAACGTTCGTTTTTGGATGCACCTATGAAATGCGTATGCTGTACCACGGTGACCCTGTGAGGTAACCTGTTTCTGACACCGCGGTTTCCAGCTACCTCCTGCTGGGCTGTCTGGGCAACGCTCAATAGGTTTATGGCTATACAACAACAGCCTATGATCCGAGCCTGGCTTTACCCTTGCTCTCCTGGCAGGCAGCACGTCTAAGCTGAGGGGGTGGCGTCCTCCTCACAGAACAGCCAGTTGTTTAAAATCCTTCTAGGATAGTTTCAAACTCCCCTTTGTGTTGAGGGAGTGGAGCTAGAGGGCAGGGAGGGACTGGGCTCAAGGGGAGGGAAGGGTACCGACGAGGGGGAGGAGGCTTCCTTGTTGTGCTTCTTTCCAGCCCATCTGAGGCTCTCCTGTCAGTCAAGTAGATGGTGGGATGACCCGGAAGATACACTGACCAATAGAAGTACGGAGGCGGCGGCCTATCGCTATGGTGACAGGGGTTGTACCGGGCTGGCTGTGATCGGTTGACAGGTGCGTGACAGTCAGAGCTCTGGCAGCATGTACGGCAAAGGCAAGAGTCCCAGCAGCGGCGTGCCGTCCGACAGCCAGGCCCGCGAAAAGTGAGTGCAGAATGGGAGGGCGGCTCTCTGCGTGCTAACATTGTTAAAATACTGTGTCCAGGGGATGCGGCGAATGTACGGCGCACCAGGGCTAGGAGACCAGTAGCACACTGAGCTTCAACTCCGCACCTTACTGCAACCCCGTCTGCGTACTGCCACTGTCCCAACATTAACCCTGCTGCTCCGCCTCAGCCTGCCCCAGCTTCAACATTTGCACCAGGACCTTAACCCTGTATCAGCCTTGTCACTACTCCATTACTGTTATGACCAAGCTCCTGAGTCCTGTCAATGCGCCAGCTCTGAGTCTGACCCTCCTTGAACCATGGCCATTTCATGACCCTGCTCCGCCTCCAGCCATAACCATTAACCAGCCCAGTTCCGCCCAACCTTGGCCCGCCAGCACGGAGATCTGATACCTGCTTCAGGCAGGCTTTTCTCTCCTGACACACTGCCCCCACCCGACATATATCAATCATCCTGCTTACGTTTCCCGCCATGTGTTCTAACTCGTGACTTGAACCTGTAGCTGTAACCGGTAGCCCTGACCCAACAGCTTCCGGTCTCTTGTACCACTGAAACTGCTAGTGCTAATTTGATACTAATGCAATGTTGATTCTGGTGGTATCCTTACCGTTCAGCCTGGTCCCTGCTGCTTTTCTCTCACTGCTAGTGCTCTCAAACGTCCTGTCCAGGCAGACTCCATGCTCTTTCTTACTTTACGGACCTATTCTCTCTACTCTGACCCTGCTGACCCGAAGTGTGAGATCAGTGGCACCTACAGACACACTTCCTTCTGTCAGCCCTGCTACTCACCCAGGATGCTGCAGGCACTGTGCACAGGTACATGCTGTCCAGTACTGAAATCTAAAGTTGCCTAGCATTTCGGTGATATTTTATTTGTGTCAGTACGTTCTGTCCCGTGCATTTAATTGAAGAATTATGATATGTCCCTTTTGTAACATTTTATTTTTGGTAAAAATGTGTTGTCATTGTGACAAGAATCTGCACTGTTTTAAAAAAAATATATTTGTATTAGTTTTTAAAGAAACGTAATCGTCAACAATCAGCATATCTTGCTGCAACATGCAGCAACAGTAATTATTATACGTCACGTAATATTGGCAGTTACTATTTCACAACTGTTAATTCAATAAGCACATTTGTCTGATGTCCTACATATGTTATGCTTGTCCAGTAACATAGTACATATCTAAAACAGTTCGATTTCATGCACATTCTTCACGTAGCGAGTAACTTTCGAAGGCCTGTTCAGCTTAGGCAGATGTGGTGAGCTGTACATGTAGTAGTAACTAGGGGTATAGGGCATCGAACTTGGATTTGGGTTGGAGTGTTCCCACACGCCTACTTGTGTGTGTGCGCATGTGTGTGTCGCCTACTGCGCCTACACATGTTGTCTTGACAGTAGATTTCCAATATGTACTCGCGCCAGGTTAGCAGCACGTAGCCGGTGACGTCTGGTCAAGTGCTTATGTATGGCTTAAGGGTACAAGTCGCGCGTGCAGTGTTATTCAATTGGGTCGGGTGTCTGTGAGGATTGGTCTGGCGGGTCCACATTTTGCTGTAGCGTTGCCAGGATTGCTTCCCAGCTTGTGGATATAGGGACTTTCCTGAGACCCATGGTTTCTTCACGCTTGATCGCTATGCCTTCTGCTCTGGCCCACGCAAGAGTAGAGCGCTTCCAAGCTTGTATGTGTGGGGGGTCGGGCGCCTTCCACCTCTTTCTGATTAGCCTCTTGGCCGTCACTATGCCCAGATCTAGTAACCTGGAGGTGACTTTAGTGTTACGCGTCCTGCGGAAAATGTGTAGTAGATACGTCTGCCAATCAAAGGGTATCTCACTCTCTGTGCTGGTGTGGAGCGCATCCGCTACCTCTCTCCAATATGTACTAAGGCTGGTACAGCTCCAGAGCATGTGTACTAAGTCTGCATCTAGGGCGGCACATCTAGGGCAGGCGGAGTCAGCGCAACAAAAGTATCTGTTGATGTTAGCTGGCCTGAAGTACGCTCTTTGTGTGATGAAGTATTGTATTTGTCTAAATCTCATGTTTCTAGGGATTTGAACCGGGCTGGCTAGTACCTGTTCCCATTCCTTATCCGAAAATTGTCAGCCCGAGTCGTGCTCCCACTTGTGTCTGAGGGGGTCTAAACCTATCGCTGCGTGCTGTCGCAGCGAGGCTGCGAACCACAGCGTCAGGTGTCTACCCTGTCCCATGACATGCAAATACTTTATAGTGAGGTGCGTCTGCGGTTCAGTGGCAAGGTCCCCCCATTTCCCTGAGAGTGTAGCTACCAACGAGCGATGTAGGAGGAATTGCCCTGCAGGGAGCCCCTTGTCTTCTGTCAGTGTCGCGTAGGGGACAAGCGAGCCTTCACGATAAAGATCGCCCAGGGTCTGTATTCCCGCTTCAAGAATCTGCACTGTTAGCCTGAAGACACTAAGGGTGAATTCAAGTCCTGAACAGGAGGGTACATTCAGAGTTTCCAGGTGCATGAGAGATTACCTCATTCAGTTAAGGCTTTTATTTTACATTCTCGTAGATGTCGCACTCTTTATTCCATTACAAAATCTGAATTACAAGTCCCAGAATGCAAAGCGAGAAAAATATGAACTGAATGTGATACTTAGCCATGGACCTGGGAAACTTGAGAGCTGTCTTTTGCATTCCACCACATTTGCTCAATAACACTATGTTTTTTTTTTCTGCCATTCAAATAAGATATATTTTTTCCACTGCTATATGTTTTAGCAACTTTTTTAAAAGTAGCTCGTCTTGTTCACAATAATGAATGAACTATCGGTACTAAATAGCAGTTGATAGGTGTGTCTTTAATTGTGGTTTACTCTATGCTTTTGACTGGAACTGGGAAGATGTGACTATGGAGTTTTTTTTGAGTCCTTGGGCATGAAACTTCATTTGAATCTACAAAAACTTCTCCTTCAGTGTACTGACCTAGACAAATGTGTACTTTATGATGATGTGCGTATTTTTCATATGTTTTATACATTATTAAGTGGGTTACTTTTTTAGTGAAGCGGGAAAATGGAGCAACATGAGAATTTTAAAAAAATTATCTATGATGCTCTCTCTGCTAAGGTGATGGGGGTGTATGTGGATATAGCCAGGCTGGATGGCTCAGGGGTGACATGGTACGAAGAATACTCTAATTTTGTGAACGTTTTGTGCTCCTATTTTTGTTAAACATCTACATTCTGTATAGTAAAGATGGAAGATATAACCTAGCTTGTAACACTTGAAAGCTTTAAAATGTTATTCAGAGATATTAAGAATTGGCATATCACTGCTTCTTTGCTGCTATGCCAGTGAAATCACTAAAAAAAGATATGCAGTGTGCTGTGGAGAATATTTCCTCTCTTGCACATGGACTTTAAAATGTTGAATTCCACATCAGAGAAGTGACTTTTGGGCAATTTCCCAATCTGACCTGGCAGTCGTCCAACCTATTTATTTAAACTTAAGCTTGACCTGTGTCTTTTTTATTACAGACCATTCCCTAAAGCTTTCTCGTGTATTTTTTTCCAAAATCCTTTGAAATGTAAATTTTTGGCCTGCTACTTTTTTTGAGCAGATAGTCAATGCATTCAGTGCTCGGCACTTGAAGTCTTAAAAGTAATGTGACAGTGGTTCACTGACATTAAACTGTTCATCCAAACCTGAGTATCCTAAAGCATTGGACTGGATAAGTATTTTGAGGAGACAGCAATGATTATTTCTATTGAATTTGTGGACCAAACCCCCCGAAATGATGGTCACTTGAGAACTCTTTAGTAGTGAATTGCAATAATCAGCATGCCTTGTTTTCAGAAGTTATTTAGTTTTTCTGTAGCGCTCTGGAAGCAAGGCTCCTGAACACTGTCTCACAGGACAGGAAAACAGCGTCTTCAGCACGAGAAGAGGTGTGCGATCTGGGGGCCACTTGTCTTCATGTTCTGCAATAGCCCCTATTAAGCCCCAATGTAATTTGTGCTACCTTTAACGTGCCCCAGTTTGTTAGCCAACAGCACTTGGCATGGTCGGACCTGTGGTCCATGCTTTTATAGCAAAAGGGAAACAAAATATCCCAGCATGTAACGAGCTGCTGACTAGAGAGGCAAGACTGTTCTAGTGTCACATGTGACATGGGGCTACTCCAAAGCCATGCGGTGGTCTTGAATCTATGTAGACAATCCCTAGTTGAATATAAAGGTATTTTAAGGGGGTGCAAGGCTCAGCCAAAAAAGAGAACTGATCGTGCCTTAGGTTGAACGTTTCTCTGGAAAGCAATTGCGTTTTATTAGCATATGAAGCAACATGTATGTTTATTGGCACAAAGGAACGAGCTCTTTGTAAACGTTTTTGGCAATTTTTTGTACACCATCTCCTGTTTCAAATGGTAATTGTTTTATGGTACTGCAATATAGGGAGACTCTGGGCAAGTCTATTGTCATTCTTTCTTGGAGAATGCAAACCCCAAACACTTCAGAAATGTTAAGATTGTGTACTGTGATTAATAACTAAACACAGAATTTATTGTGAGGAAAATTAAAAAAATGAAGGCTCAATATTATTTGTGCACCTTTCTTGATGGATATATCCCTCATGTTTTTTTTTTAACATACATTTTATTCTACTCACAATAGTTACAATTTTCTCACAATCAGGGCACGAGTCAGGGGTACACGCGGGTGGACGGCGTCCCCCCACTTTTTTCACAGGGTGGACGCCGTCCACCCTGCCAAGAAGTGTGGCCCCACTGTAAAATATGCTGAATTCGTCCCGGTGTAATTTACAAACACCGGGACACATCCTGCAGCGCCTGCACGTTGTTATCTGCTTTCTATCTGCAACAACGTGCATGCGGGGACGGGGCTCTCTTAAGGGCCCATTAGGATGGCGGGCGGTAGCCACCGCTGGCCCGGCGGGGGCGATCCGCCCGCCATCCTTGCCTGATTGACCCCCCGCCATATTAGTATGGCTGGGGGGTCCGCGGCAGATGTCCGTCCGCCGCTTTTCCGCCGGTCGACTCGTCGACCGGGCGGAAAAAGGGCATAATATGGTGGCGGTGTCTGCAAGACACCGCCATCCATATTATGATGCAGGCGGTGAATCGCCTTTCCATGGCGGCGTTGCCGCCATGGAAAGGCATGCAGTTCTGGCTTTTGGGGGCCCGTTGCGGGCCCTGAGAGTGTTGAGGGGGGCTGCACATGGGGGTACCTATGGTACCCCCTCATTGCAATGCACTACGTGGCAGGCACCACGTGGTGCCTGCCATGTAGTGCATGGCAATGCTGTGCACAGACCTTTTGCATTGCGAGTGGGTCTGCAGCCAGCAGATCCACCCGCAATGTAAAAGGCCCAGGATGCGCCCGCCAGTGTGGCGGGCGCATCCTAATTCTCATGGCGGGACTGCCGCAACTTCAGCGGTCAGTCCCTGGCTCCGTTGCGATGGCGGGCGGACTTTGTCTGCCCGCCATCGTAATGGACCCTTAGTTCTGACTCCTGCTGGGCCCATAACAAAGGCCCAATCTGAGGGGTCATCAGGCCTCCTTTTGTTGGAGTCTCCTGGCTGCCAGCAGTCAGGAGCCTCACACCTGATGCAAATGCATCAGAGGGGAAACAAAGGCTCACACCTTGTTAGCACTTCACACATACTGAGAGAGGCAGCTTTTCACTTTGTTCAGGCTCTGTTTAGGAGATATGCACGCACTGTAGAAACTTCAGATGTGTTGATGTTTCCCAGCATTTGCACAAAATAAATAGCATTTATATAGCGCTTATACCCCTGAGGAGGTGTTGTATTAATTTAAATATCACTATTTCTTTTAAAGCACTATGGCTAGAGAAAACTTAACGCTGATAAAAGGTAACATTGTTTTATGTGTAGCCCACAAAAGTGTGAATCTTCTGCCTAAATCAGGAGGGTTTGCATGTTTACTGGAAATGCGCTCAAATGTACACATGATAGACCTGCTAAACATATATGTGAGGGCTTAAGATCTGATGTCACTTCTTGTGATGCCAGTTCCTGTGATGTCACGAGCTGTGTTGTCACGCGCTGCGGTCACGTGCCGCCATGTCGCGCCGCGATGTCACGCCCCGTGATGTCACGCACCGTGATGTCACTTGCATACTGATTAACTAGGTTAGTCCCCCCACTTCTTTTTTTAGCACTTGTGCTCACAATCAATATGGAAAATCTAATCAGTCCCATCGGTTTCAGACGCATTTAAAGAGTGACTCGGCACGAAACATTTCGAAACCACTGGCCTAGTGCAACATAGTATTTACCTCTTAGTGGACCTGCATAACGATACACAGTAAGAGTTTGTGTTGTTGATTACCAGCGCCTACCACGCCACACTGCTTGCGCGTTCCATGCTGTTGGCAAGCTACCGTTGACGAGCCTGCGTCTGTCTGGCCGGGGTGAGCAATAACGTGTGTGAGCATGTGACCTCTGAGCTCCTCGGGGCAGAGGGAGGGAGGAGAGGCAGCGATGGCGTCAGAGGGCAGGTCTGCTGATTCCCAGGGATGCCGCTTAGCCTGCTCCCTGGCACCACGGAGAAACGTCGTAAGGAATGGGATTATTTTGTCATGTAAGGCGTGATCTCTACTGTCCAGAGGTTCTTGGTTGCGTGTTAGAAGTGGGTCTTGGCAAACGCTTCGAGGCTTTTAGATGGTGGTTAAATAAGCTGTTTTTGCTAACAAACATACAGGTGAGGCGGCTGCACGTGCGCTGGCTGGCTGGCTGCCTGAGTCAGGGGAGTTGAGTTACAGGAAGGGCTGATGGCCGAGGAAGGCAAGTGTTCAAATGCACTTCCAAACTGTCAACATCATTGTGAGGCTAAACGCTTTTTCGGATCGTCATGCTGCGGGTTCAATAGTCTAAATCAGTGACTCTAAATTAATGAATGAATCGGTAAGTACAGTAAAATAAAACTTTTAAGTGCAACTCGGCATTTAAAAACCATTCACAAAATTCTAAAAAATCCAGTAAACTCAAAGTGTACAAATTGCAATCCATGTCCAACCCAGGACCATCGATAAGATTATAATTCATCAATTTGTGTCCCTTGCAGGTTCAATAGTATAAATTAATTAATTAATCTATGCCCCAAAATTCCTCTGCTCGGTGGTAATTAATGTAGTTTGGTGGTCATGTGGGAAAGAGCCTACTCTTGAGTAGTCTTCTTAAGATAAGATAGTTATCCGCAGATCTTATGTTTGGTGGTAATGAATTCCATAGTTTGGCTGCTTAAACAGAGAAAGAGTACCACCCATGTTTTATTTCTTGTATACTGGGGTTTTGAGGCGGGGTGCCAATCTGGAGTGGAGGTTCTTTTTAGTGATTTTATACCTAATGAAAGTGGTGCTGTTCCATGTATTGCTTTGTGGGTGATACAAAGCAGCCTCAAGGTACATCTTCTGGCAACCGGTAACCAATGTAGGGTCCTCAAGGCAAGGGAGATGTGTGCTTGTGGCTTTACATATAGGAGCAGTCTGGCAGCAGAGTTCTAAATTCGTTGTAGTCTTCATCGTTTTTCTTTTTAAAACTGTATTTTATTGATTTTCCAACAACAACAAACATGCAGTGCAGGTTGGCAAATCTGGACGGGATGCATTGTTAGACATGAGCCGAATACATATACAATCCAATAAAGTATACATCACACATGTGAAATAGTCATACATCCGAAGGTACCTCAAAACAGCTAGAATGAGAACCAAGACAACAATCCCCATATCACCCAGGCACATTGCTATACCCGCTTGGTGAGCATAAAATCCACAGGAAAGAAAAAACAAAATAGTATTGTAAAAAAAAAAAGAGACCTTTGTAATGCCCTTCAACCCTCCTCCTTCGATCCATTCTTCGAAGGTTGCTCTCCATCCTCACTAAACATACCCAACAGTTGTGCCCATTGTAGGATAGCCTCGGTCACCCCTTTATCAGCACGTGATGGGCACATATGCTGTTCCTCCACAGCCCTCCATTCCATCAGATCTTTCAGCCAAAAAGATGGCAACGGGGCCTTCGCCCCCATCCACCCTATTGCCACCCGTCTTTTTGCTAACAGTAAGGCCAGCTGGGCTAGCTTGTAGAGTATTTTACGACCCCTAGGACGGGACCCTATTCCCAGAATACATGCAAGTGGAGTCAAGGGAACACTAATCCCCGTGGTCAACTCTATACGAGGTATCATCAATGTCCAGTAAGACTGGATGGGAGTGCACTCCCAGGCTAAATGGAGGAAGGTGGCCCCAACCAGTCCGCAACGTGTGCAGGCAGCATTCCTCGCGGGGTCTATTTTGTTAATGCTGTATGGAGTGACATAGGTGCAGTGTATGAAATAAAAATGCAGCAGCTTAAATCTGTTATTACATGACACAGTACGAACACGGTTCAATGCCAACTCCCACTCCGCATCCGCAATGAGCACTGCTGCGTCCCTTTCCCAGGCGCTGTGCACAGGGTACTGCCGCGACTGCAGGTCTCTCTTGAGGGCTCTTTAAAAATGAGTGATGAGATGATGCCCCTCCCCCCAACCCATGAGGCCATCTAGGAGCCCGATGGCTGCGGAGCCACCAGGAAGTCCACCCAGAGGTTTTTGGCCACACTTTCCATCTTGGCATAATGAAGAAAATGAGCCGGGCCCAACCCGAAGGAGTCCTGCGCGTCTTGGAATGGTATAAAAGTGTCCCCAGGATAAAGGTCACCCGCTTCCAGGCATCCCCCCTCCATTGTTCCATAGACATGGTGGAGTCAATGTTTCTGAAGAGCGCTAAATCCCAAGGTGCACTTCAAATGACCTCCTGGACCACCCTTTCCCCTACCCCCGCAGTGTGGGTAATCAAATAAGGCAGCTGCAATTCTGATCTCCCCCCCCCCTCCCTCGCATCAGTAGCTGAGGCAGTGTATCCACCCCATACTTGGTAGCCAGGAGTCGCTTCTCCCAATTATCGGGCTCCGCAAGCCAACGAGCTGCAAGATGCAGATGAGCAGCATAGTAATAAAATGGTATATCTGGGACCGCCAAGCCACCCTCCTCCATGTCCCGTTTTAGAGTTGCAAGCACCACCCTACTACGCCTACCTGCCCAGAGAACTGTCAACAGCAAGCTATCCAACCTACGAAAAAAGCGATCCGGTAATGGGAACATCGAATTTTGTACGAGGTATAGGCATCTTGGGAGGAAGACCATCTTTGCTACCGGTCCGCTGCCCTCTCCATCACAGAAAGGGGGAGCCAGTTCAAAAAGCAATAGAGTTCCCCAGACCAGTCAGCACCCTATCAACATTCTGACACTGATTTTGGGCTTCCATATGGGTAACCCAGATCCCCAAATAACGGAACCCCTCCATTTCCCATCGGAGCCTCACCGTCGATACCTGGTGTAGCTGCCTCCCAATCAACCCACCCAGGGGGAACACCAGTGACTTGCGAACATTACGTTTTAGCCATGAGACATCACCAAAATCATCCAGTTACCTCATCAACAATGGGATTGACTCTCCCGGCTCACGTTCGTACATCAGCGCATCGTTCGCATAGAGCGTGATAACAGTGCCCCACCTGAATGCCCTAAGGGGCCATCTCCGTGCGCAGCAACAGTGCAAACAGCTCGATCGCCAACAGTAATGGCAAAAGGGGACAACCCTGTCCAGTGCCCCTCTCCATTGGCCAGGGTTCCGATAATTGGTGTCCAACCTTCCCATCAATCAAAGGTGCAGTGTATAAGAGCCGAATTCAGGCACAGAAATTGGGGCCAAACCCCATACTCCTCAGTACTGCCATTAGAAAAGCCCACTTTACTGTATCAAATGCCTTTTCTAAGTCTAGCGAGACCAACACCATCTCTTCCTCTCTGTCCAGAGCAGCATGGAGCTTGTGAGTCAGTCTGCTGAGATTATGCATAGTACTACGCGATTGCATGAAGCCACACTGGTCCCCATGAATCAAATCCTGAATAGCTTCACCCAGTCTAGTAGCCAGAATCTTACATAACATTTTGAGGTCAGTGTTAAGCAAAGTCAACGGTCTGTATGCAGATGGATTTTAGTCTGTTCATAGTTGGTCAAAATGATCCGTGGTAGAGGCCATTGGTGTAATCAAGCTTATATAGTCTAAGAGAGATAGTAGCTTGGATCTTATGTGGAAATCCTTAGTGGAGAAAGATGCGCAGCAGAGTTTTCATAGTATTGAAGCTTGATCTTGCCAAGGTATCCACTTGGACATTCATTGATAAAGATAATACCAAGGTTTCTTACTTCTTTGGCTGCTTTAGATGGTGGTTCCAGATCATCAGGCCAGGCGCTAAGTGGGTCACAATTTTTTCCAGTCGCCACATGTGAGTATTTCAGGTTTGTCACATTCAATTTGAGATGGCTCCACTGATCAATGGCACGGAGGCAACTGAAGATTTCTGAGTTTCCAATGTTTTTGGGGCTTTCCGGTCTAAGAAGTATTTGTATGTCATCTGCGTAGTTATAGCATGTGAGCTGAAATACATTCATCATTGCTGGTAATGACTTCATGTAACTGTTGAAGAGTATCTACATGAAGTACACAGCACTATAATGGAAGGTGGCAGAGTGACTGGTCACAATGAATTAGGTGTGTGTAGGTTTGGAAGATTACACACCATGAGTGCTTCATGTTAGAGAATCACAGCACTACAAATCACATGTAAATCTATGTGGTCTGTATTAGAATAGCAGTGTTTCAAGTGTAGATCACGTCAAAACACCACAGAGAGCAGCTGTGTGGTCAACATTACAGATGTTGGAATCTGTGGTCACAGCACTGAAATGAATGTGGAACTTTGTATCATATTACAACAGTATTGATGCCGTTACTGTTCTACACAGAACTAGTGGAGACGTATGTGTAGGTCACAGAAATACAATACTTGTGTTATTGTGAGTGGGACAAAATACAGTAGTGAGGATTCTCGTGGGGGGTCACCATACAATAGTAGGATGTGCAGTGTTTTTGTGTAAGAGAGATTCACAGTAAAACAATGGCAGGGGCTGTATCAGTGGGATGTACTACTTCAAGAGGTTGGGTGCAATATATCAGAATTTAGACGCAGCAGCACAGAGACAGTCCTTAATTTGACTACCACTTCAAGTTTTGTCCTTTCCCTTCCTAAAATCGGTAAAAATAACAAGCATACAGTGATTCAAGAGAAACAACAAAGCTGCTTACACTTCAAAGAGATGAGTACCATTGAACATCGTCTTTTGTACCAGAATAAATTCTGTGGATTTTTCTGAGGAAGAGAAAACCTATGTACCTTTGGATCAATGCATCCCGGCTAAACCCTATATGAGGAAGAAAAAAGAGCTTTCCAACCCCTGGTTTAATGAATCTCTGAGTAAGGAAAAAACCAAATGTAAACAACTAGAACGAGTCTGGAGGCGTTCTTATGATGAGGAATCCAAAACCAAATATCGTAACTCCATCAAGATATACCATAAATTAGCTCGGAAAGCCAGAGCTGAGTACATTGCCAATGAAATTTTAGACAGCAAGAATCCATCAAAAACGATTTTTCGCTTCTCAAGGTGATGAAAGGCTCTATGTTGAAGGCTGACTCTCCCGTCTCCTCTAATGCACAATGTGATGAGCTGGCTAATTACTTTGTGGACAAAGTGGATAAAATTTATGATAGTTTTACCCCTAGTTTTACTCCTAGTCCTGTCTTAGATGAGGTAGAACACTGTGCCGTCAAAAGACCCTCTGTGGGCAATAATTCCATGTGCACTTTTCTGTCACTATCCCTGGCTGAGACCGAATCTGTATGTGGAAAGATCAAATCCGGCTCTGCAGATGACCCCTTGAGACCAGCCCAATTTCGCCAACTGCATAATGCTCTCCTCCCTATGGCACGGGACTTGATTAATCTATCCTTGTCTTCAGCATCCCTACCTGTGGCTTGGAAGCATGCGAAAGTCATCCCCTTCTGAAGAAACCTTCTCTTGCATCTTCTGACCCGGGCAATTATCGCCCCATTTCCCAGCTCCCTTTTTTAGCCAAAGCCACCAAATTTTATGTTAACTCACTCCTTACTGAGTTCGTAGAGTGTAACGACATTTTGGATGCCTCCCAAAATGGCTTCAGGTCCCGTCACAGCACCGAGACTGCGCTGATGGCAGTGACCGAAGAGATCCGCGGCAGTCTTGATGAAGGTAGTTCAGCGGCTCTGATTCTCCTTGACCTAAGCGCCGCGTTTGATACGGTGTCTCATGCGATACTCTTGCGCAGGCTGGAGGAAATTGGGATTGGGGGTCTGGCTCTGACCTGGTTCCGCTCCTTTTTGGAGGATAGAACTTTCCAGGTCACGGTGCCACCTTTTCAATCCCAGGTGCACGTCATCAAACACGGGGTACCGCAGGGCTCGATCCTGAGCCCCCTGCTGTTTAACATTTATGTCCAACCTCTGGCAGTGGTGGCCAGGAGCAGAGGGCTGTCTTTGGTGTCCTACGCGGATGATACCCAACTAGTGATTGCCTTCTCTAAGAAGTGCAATCTCAATCTTGCGAAATTTAAGGACGATATGCAGGCAGTTGCTAACTGGATGACAGTCAACTGCCTGCAGCTTAACGCCAGCAAGTCCGAAATTCTTCTGCTGGGTAAAGACAGGGATCTGTGGTCCGAGCAGTGGTGGCCAGAGGATCTCAAACCAGCCCCGATACCAAAGGAGGTGGTCAAGAATTTGGGTTTTTGTTTGACAGTAGCCTGTCCTTTGACCCACAAGCTAAGTCCGTGGCAGGGACCTGCTTTGGGCTTTTGAGAGGTCTTAAACCCTTGCTGGGTTTTTCAATCCCTCTGTCCGCCAGACCATCTTGCAGGCCACGATCCTGTCGAGATTGGACTATGGAAATGCCCTGTATTTGGGGGTCAATAAATCTTGTATCCGGCGACTTCAAAGAGTACAAAATGCAGCCGCACGTACCTTGCTGGCACTCCCGAGATCCTGCTCAGTGTCTAGCTCTCTGTCCAGGCTTCACTGGCTGCCAGTGGATAGAAGGATTCAGTTTAAGACCTTATGTGTGGCCCATAAAATTTTGAACCATCGAGCCCCGAAGGTCCTTGCGAATCTGCTAGTGCCGTATATTCCAACTCGATCTCTCCGCTCCACAGATAAAAGGCTAGTTTGTATCCCCCGAGTTTTTAGAGCCAGAGCCGGGGGCCGTTCGTTTAAGGTGTTAGCAGCTAGGCTTTGGAACTCCCTTCCCTTTGGGATTAGAGAACTGCAGAATTATCTAGAGTTCAGGAAAGCCATAAAGACCTGGCTTTTTCCGGGCTAGCTCTCTTTTTGACATCTTCCTTCCGTCCCCTGTCTGTTCTTGGGTAGCGCTGGGACGCCCCGTCGCTGGGGCAGCTATGCGCTGTACAAAATTAGTAAATAAATAAAATATGTTAATGGCTGAGGCAAGATCAATACAAGTTGTCCTAGCAAGAGGTATTGCTTTGTTTTTTGGGGCGCTCATCAGCAGAGAGGACCTTGTTGCTGGAGAAAGGTGACATGAGTTAGAAAGGATACTAGTACTATAGGGTAAACTATTGAAAATGTATTAGGAGGACAACACTATAATAATGTCAAGCGTTCTATTTGTGGATCATCTTGAAATATTATCAAATTGCAGTTCTGAGAGATGCTGCTGTTCTAAGAGTGCCTTAACAGCATAGCAGAGTACTTTGTATTGAAATTGGAGCAGACTAGAAAAGGCATTCTCTCCTCACACAGAATCATTGCTAGCCCTCCCGGGATCACCACTGACATTCTAGCTACCGACATGAGACCCTTTTTTCACTTTTAGTCGAGCTAAAAAACACAAAATCAAATGTTACACATCTTACAGCCACACATCCTCCTCCAATACATGTAGTTATTGAGGATTGCACAAAATTACTAGCCCTCACATCATGTCATTGCCTTCTAGGTGCAAGAATCTGAGCTAAATATGCTCAAATGTTCTACCATCATCCAAAAATGTAACACTTGATCTTTTTCCTTTAAGGCTGGATGTCTGTTATGCCATTGCAATTTTCTACACCGCAGAAAATATCTTGAATCTTTTCGGTGCTGTTTACACAAAGAAAATGTATTGGACTCCAATTGGAGTTGAAAGACTAAGACATGTTTTGGAAACACTTCTTATTTTCTTTGATACCTCTGTTTTTGAGAGAAGAGAATCATCACCATCTTACTGTTACTCAACATTCCAATGGCACCCTACAAAGTAGACCACACAGTCTTTCTCGGCTATTGGAAATCTGCCAGAACATCATCGACCATTCATGAAATTGTTCAATTAATAAGGTGATACAAAAAGTGAATTTTTTCCAGTACCCATGGATCAGGGCTGGACTTGGCCATTTTTACACTCTGGAATTTCCTGGTGAACTTTAGAATGGGAGTTGCTTTCAGAGCTTGATGGGTTGCCAAGACCCAGTCATCAAAGCCCAAGACCCCCATTCTAGTGGCGGTCTCCTGCAGTGTGGTGCTGGTGTGAACATTTTTGCTATGGCTGATTTTGGTATCTAGCTGATCCTCCCTTGGACCCCCCCCCTTCTCCCTTTGGGATATCCTCGAACTCCCTCCATACATCATCCTCTTTAATGTTTGAAAGAAACTTTTCGAAATGTAAACCAGAACATCCAATCCTCCCCATTTCCGTTAATTTGGTCTTCCATCTGTCTGCACGTTAGATGTCTTGGAGTCGTTTTTCCAGCATCTTAAAGTTGTTCTCCTTTTTTGTGGTTTCAGTGTCGAATCTAGGAAACACTTATTTAGGTTAAAAATAAGTTTTGCTGCTGTGTGTGATCCCTTCATTCTAGAGCCACAGTTCTGCCTTCATTCTTTGCAGTCTGCGCAAAAAAAATTGCTCTGAGCAAATAATTAGGAAACGTTAAGGTCATATTCCAGAAATAACTGGTTTATAAAAAAAATAAATGAACACCATTATCAAATCATGTAACTTTCTGATGACAGAAGGAATGTTTGTTTTTATCTTGACCAAACACAGAAGTTGGTATTAGTGGTGAAATGGAGATAAAGCAGAGTTGTCTTTCACTGAATTCTCTAGAGGTGGTGAGTTCAGAGATGTTTAGGCGGCCTGAACACTACAGCAGCCTCACTGAAATAATAGATGGTGCTCAGGGCGCATTTTAATAAAGGCTTCGACACCTTACTGTGTGTCTATGTGAGTAAGGGTCCTTACCCTTCATGTATGATGGAATGATGAATATGGTTCACAGGGTTCCGGTACAGGCCAACACACTTGAGCCTTGCACACTTCAGCAGACTAATCGATAATCAATGTAATGAGGGACGCCTACAGAAAGATTCTGCAAACCAAACCGAGTATAAACTAGACTTGAAAAAAGAAATACGTTTCACAACTATGTCTCTGCATGAGTAATAAATATGTAGTAATTGACGTGCAGTGGCACGCTTGGGCCCATTTCACTGCCGGCATATTGCGGTGCTTTAGATATCAGCAGAATCTCCAACTGCACTGTGTCTGTAATATCTCATCTGCAGTAGTGGCTGCTACCGATCGGGAGTGGTGGGGCGGAAAGGCAATGAAAAAAAACTCCACTTACCTGGGCCGGCCGCCGCCTCACCTCCGTCCTTTTCTTCCTGTCTCTGCCGGCAGCAGGAAGCTTCAGGAAGTACCCAGGCTCATCATAGCTAATCACAGCACTGCAATGCTGTGATTGGTGTGAGCGCCGTGGTTCGGTGCTCAGACGGGGACTGGGAGGCTTTGCATGTTCCTCACCAGGCTGTGTAAAGCAAGCCTGGTGGGGGAAGATGCAAAGTGTGCAGGACTATTTGGCCGGCCGAGAGGGTCGGCCAAGCAGTCACGTGCACTTAAGGAGTGCAAACCACTCCTCTCCCTGCTTTGGCTGGCACTGCCCAGAGAGCCACTGACTTCAATAGGAAAAAGAAAATGATAATAACGATACGTTATCATATTATTTTTCCTTTTGAGTAGTGGCGCGACGCTCCGCCGCCTTAGCGTTGGAGCCTCCACTGCTCATCTGGTCTTGCTCTGTAACACAGTCTGGATATTGAAGCTGAGCCCTTCAGACCACACTCCTCGTGCTTTCCACTTTTTCCTCCAGGCTTCTGCAACAAATAGCTTGTGAGCTACTGGTAGCTCTCCAACTACCTCTAAGTAGATCTCTGTTTGTGCAGTCCAGTCTACTAAATTAGAAGCTTTTGCTTGGTTTAATAATATATGTATACCAAACTTAAAATGGGTGTGGATTTGAGATGAAAATGTTTGTATTTTCAGAACTTATAAGCTGGATTCTGGAGAAAAATGTTTGAAATTGAAAAATATATTTAAATTTGATATTTGAGGGATAAATCATGTGGCATCGGGGAGACTTATTACTCCTAATATTACCTCGGTGACAGGAGTATTGCTGTTATGTATTACCCATGTAGAGGCATTCCAAACCGATTAAAGCCTTTTTTTTACATTACTGCTGGCAGCCCTGCCTGATGCAATAAGGTGATCACTGCGGACAATTTTGCATTGGATGGCCACTAATGTAATCTTATCTGACATAGTCATGATTACAACTCTAATAATATTAGTAGCTCAGGGCGATTTTTATTGAATATAAGTAGCTCTTTTTACAGAAAAGGTTGGAGGTCCCTGTTCTACTCTAATCAGAATCTGACACTGTACTATGTTTTTAAATAACTGGGGAGATGGCCTCACTCCTTCTTTCTCTCTAAGCTGTGTCTTTTTAACATATATCTGTTTATTAACGTCTTGATGGTACAATATGCCACATGTTTCCGTTATTGGCGTTTATGTCTTTTACCTACACCACTTCTGATCGTCCTACAGCCGATCTTTAGTGTTTGGTGCCTAGTTGGCCTTCCGCTACATAGCTATATTTCATTTAGCAATCCCCAAAGCTAAGTCTATGAACTTACATACATGTTTAATATTCTTGGACGTAGGCGCACATCCAGTTTAGCTTATCAGAGATTTAAGCTCAACACGCTTACCAGAGGGTTCGATTATTAGTTCCTGTATTTCCTGTACTCCCATACCATGTGGCAAAAGTCGCCTGAGCTATCTGACAATGTGTACAAGCACTAGGCATACTATTGTACATATAGGTAATCATACTATAGGGCAAGTAAGTTTGGTGTAAATAATTGAATTGCGTGAATTTAAATCTGGGGTTTCTAGTCACTGTGTGCCAAGATTCGGTCCCATTCCCTGGCTTTAAGTATTTTTCCTATCTTCTCATCCCATCGCCCTTCTAGTGTTGAAATGTTTGTATGCAGGGTGGGGGGTGTCAATTTTGAGTATAATGTAGATATTGCATGTCAGCACTTCCAATGCGTCAAGAGTACAAATAGGATTTCAGAGTGAGGAGGTTTGTTCTCTTCTTCCCAACGTCAATTGTGCTGCTTTTATTAACACACTGTGTAGCATAAACTGCTCCACTGTCAATATATACTGCTCCACAAGGGTTTCAAATGAATGCAAAGTTTCCCTAGAGTACAGGTCCTCAACTGTGGTTATGCCTACCTCCAGCTATGTTGTCTTACCCTATTCCTTTTTCATGTCCTTAAATCGAGACAGACACCACAGTAGTATTTCTGGGGCATATGTAACAGTGGAACCCACCCTCTGCAGAAATTTAGTCCAGCAATAATGCGCTGTCTGAAGTGCTGTGAGTTGTGAAGTGGAGAATTTCAAGGTTGCAAGTATAGCCCCCTAAGTAGGGACCTCACCTTTGCTGGCCCTAATCTCCGCTCCCTCTGAATCAAACTTCTCATCCTTCCAATGCATTGGCCATAGCAGCTTCCAGGTAATACCCTTCAGAGTTGGTCACTCCAAGGCCCCTACCATCTAGATTACACATAGCATTCCCTATTGCTAGTTGTCTACAGGCATTTCCCATAGCAGCCATGATTGTAGACTCTACAGTCCCTTAAGGAACAGTCCTTTTAGTATCAGGCTTTCCCACGTAAAGGTAGAGCAGTTTAGGCAATATCAACATATTGGTTATTGCTATTCAGTCCAGTGTGAAAGAGGAAGTATACTTCAAAATGGAATAGGTTGTTTAATTGTAATCAGTAATCTACCAATATTCTCTGCTTTGAGTTTAAATTTTGAGTGGTAAATTTGAACATACAAATATCTAAATGTCACCTGTTCCCACTGCATCAAAGATCGATGCAACTCCAGTCTGCATATAGCAATACCATGTGTATGCCATATAAACGTCGCACCCTACAGTCTTGAGCCTTCTCTCGAACTGTTATTTCTCTAGCTGTACAGCCATTGGCAAATACAAAGGTGAAGGGGGCGGGGGCATCCTTGCCTGATGCCTCTCTGTATGGACCACAGGGCCGAGTTCATCTTCCTCATTCACACCCTAGCCAGTAGGTAAGTATACAATAATCTGATCCATCTAAGGAAGTTCGGCCCATACCGGTCTGCTTAAGACCTCGAACTGGTACTGTGGCAAAGAAAGGCAAGGCAGTGCATAAAAGGACTTTGTCAGAGTAGATCATCCTCTGCATCAGATCTGCTAGGCATTGGCCAAGAAGCAGTCTCTGGAGGGGTTGAGGGCCCATTCCATTAGGGCTAAGGCTGCTACCACTGCACTAGCGCACAGAGTGCCTTTCCTTTATCAGGCCATGATGGGGGTGTCAGTACACTCTTTCACGAAGCAATACTGCCTTGAAAAGCCAAGTCCGGCAGAAAGGGCATTTCGGCAATTCTGTCCTGCAGGACTTTTTAGTATTAGCCTATGAGCCATTGCACAGTCCCACCTCCTTTGAAGGTACTGCTTTGCTCTCTGTTCTAAAGATGAGGAATATGCGATTAGAACAAGTTACTTACCTCCAGTAATTTTCAGGTACATGCTTTATCTAACTGCAGATTCCTAACCACCCTTCTAGTTCTGTGGACTGGTCTCTTTCCCTTTCTAAAAAGGTTTCAATCTACTAATCTAGAAACTGGTGTTGACCAAATATTGTTGGGCTCTGGGCCGAGAATGCAGACAGAGTAAAAAAAACTGACGTCCGTGTGCAGGGGTGAAGCTTATATGCAGCTCCGTTCGTCACGTATGGGGCGGAACAAAGTCTGCGTGGTGCTGCAAAATGCCACCTGCCAGTGCACAAGAGCAATGCTGTTAAGATGTTCTGGATCCAATCTAATGCCTGTGGACGTTCTAAAGGTGAGTAATCTGGGTTAGATAGAGTATCTAACAGAAAGAGCATTACTGAAGGTAAGTAACTTGTTCATTGTGGACTTAAGTGTAGGGCCCTCTTAGTTTCCTCACCGCCACCCTTTTCATAGTGGACTCACTACCATGAAAAGGGTAGCAGTGAAAAAAGTTGTAATATGCTTGGCGGTGCGCATCATTTTGTTTTCCTGTGTTGCCGTCGTTAATTCGATACCTCCTCTGCACGTTTTTCTATAGAATCATAATTACAATTGGGTTCCCTAGTAGCGTGCTACGTGCCCTAAAGCGCTTTACCGCCTCATCTGGTGTAGTAAGCGCTCTATAAATACAATTACACATGTGTCCATCACTTCGCTTATTGCTCTCTGCAGAGGCCAAGGACTGGATAACCATGTAGCCTAAAGACTGTTACGACCCATTGACAGACATTGTAAGAAACTTTCACTGTCTTCGGACTCCACTCTGGAGTGCTCAATGTTGCCCCATCATGAACATCCTGAACTTGCTTAAATACCTAGTGGTGACTCTGTTTACTTTATCACTATACAAGATTCACTTTTTTTTTTTAATAGACCATTTTATTAGTAATTTAAGTAAGATACAAAATAATAAACAATAAAGAATAATACCCTTGTCACATTATTATACATGTTCTTGGCAACAACACAATTACGAATGGACATCATTTCAAGTAATTATCAAGCCTATATTACTTCTATGTGGAGGAATCTACCAGATCAGAGTCATAATATTTTGTCCATCTGCCCCATATTCACTCACGTTTGCGTTGGGCAACCTCTCAACTTGTATAATATTTCTTATAGGATCAGGTAGCCGTCCAATCCTGCTTTACATTTGGGCAGGAGCCGAACTGTTGCAGCCCTCTGTTTGTGGCATGTTCCATTTTGCAATAAATAAACACAACCTCACAATGGGTTTTATATATTGGTTAGCAGGTGGGTCATCTGGGATAGTCAACAGCGGCGTCCCACGAGGATCAATTCTTTCACCTGTCTTATTTAACCTCTATGTTGAACCCTTGAACATAATGTTGAAAAATTCCGGTATCAAATTAAACCAATATGCTGCTGATACTCGACTCTACTGAAAAATCTCCTCATTTGAAGAACTCTGTGTCCTTAAAGAGGGTCTCAAAACAGTCTTCAAATGGTCCTCTGCCAACTCCCCAAAAACGGAACCTAGAAAAACCTGTGTTCCTTTTCCTATCCTGCAAGTCAACAAACAGAATTGATCCAGCCCTAATGTCTTTGCTATCCAGTTATGGATGGTCGACCCCACCATCAACAGAGGTTAAGTCCCTTGGGATTCCTCATTGTAAGATAGCCCCAACAGCAAACTTTCATCTGAGACATTCAAAAAGAATAAAACACATTCTATTAACTGACCAGCTGAGAAGTGAACCCACACGATTTAGTGATCTCCGTAATTGATCGTGGCAACACCATACTTGTGGGGCTACCGTCCAGGGCTCTTCTCCTGCTCGAAGCTGTTCTCCCCTCGTCAGTCATCTAATTTCGGTCAAAAGAAAATTGAATCACTTCTTACCTATACTGCAAGTACTACACTGGCTTCGACTTGAAGCCAGAATCATATTCAAAATAGGATGAATTGCCTTCAAAGCACTAAATACAGTAAGACCCAGCTGCCTCACTGAATTGCTGAAAATTTCAGGCGGCACCATGAAATCCAACAGCAAATTTTCCCTCCAGTTGAAACACCCAAAATGTAAAAAGTCGCTGACTCTAAGGCAAGCTTTCCCCAGTCCTTCCCAATCCAACTGAGAATGGCTCAGGACCTACTCTCTTTCAGAACACTCCTCCAGACTTACCTTTTCAAAAACCATTTGTCAAGCAGCGCCCAAGATGAAACTACCCCTCCCAAACTACAACAATACCCCCTATCCTTTTCAGTGAATCACCATATTGAAAATCTGTATACACCTTTAATTTACTGCAACCACTCTTACCACTTTACTTGTTCACCCTGTTGTCTTCAATACCATTTAATTGCCATGCCCCTGTTTCCAAGGTAACTGCACTTGTGACTGCTGGTTTAGTTTTACATTTTTGCAATAATCTGGGTTTAGTGGGGTCCCTAGAGCTTTTGGCCACAGTGTAATGTATTCAAAAACAATTTCTCTTGAATGACTTTATATCCTTGATCTCATCATACTCTCATTCATTTATGCAATGTTCAAATATCCACATCAAATTATTAAAACAGGACCCAAAAAGACAATTAAAAATAAATTTAAGTATGTATCAGTACACATTTATTAAAAGTTAAAATTATAATCATATAAAACACAATTCATAACCACAATAATGTTCAAAGGTTAAAAATGATCCAATAGTCAATATACAATTGTCTAAAAAGCAATCCAACAACTATTAAAACGAGAGACAAGCAGAGTGACAAACATCTATCATCATAAATATGTTAATTCGATTGAATCCATATTGTCCGAGTCTATACATTTTGTTGTGTTTGACTCCACAGTTCCTCGAATTTAACAAAAAAAGGAGAAGCGTCGACGCGTTTCGGTGGACAAAGTATTGTAAGCCACCTTCTTCAGGACTAACTATTTTTTTGTCCCTTTGAGAGGGACCAAAAAATTGTTAGTCCTGAAGAAGGTGGCTTATCAATACTTTGTCCACCGAAACGCGTCGACGCTTCTCCTTTTTTTGTTAAATTCAAGGAACTGTGGAGTCTAAACACAACAAAATTTATAGACTCGGACAATATGGATTCAATCGAATTAACATATTTATGATGATTGATGTTTGTCACTCTGCTTGTCTCTCGTTTTAATAGTTGTTGGATTGCTTTTTAGACAATTGTATATTGACTATTGGATCATTTTTAACCTTTGAACATTATTGTGGTTATGAATTGTGTTTTATATGATTATAATTTTAACTTTTAATAAATGTGTACTGATACATACTTAAATTTACTTTTAATTGTCTTTTTGGGTCCTGTTTTAATAATTTGATGTGGATATTTGAACATTGCATAAATTAATGAGTGTATGATGAGATCAAGGATATAAAGTCATTCAAGAGAAATTGTTTTTGAATACATTAATTGTATCTTGTACCCTGTCTCTTGAATTGTGGGTCCGCTCTCTCTTTTTTAAGCCACAGTGCCACTGCACCTGCTGCAACATTCAAATCAAGTCCCAGTTGTCTGCAGGGTAACTGCACTTGTCGCTGCCTGTTTAGTAGTAAAATATAGCATAGCTCTTGTATATTAACCTTATTTTTTAATGTGCATTGTTTATTACGACATTTAGAATTTGATCATAATGACCAAATAGATTACGTTGAAAAAAATCAATCGGATAATGCCTACAAAGTGCAAAGAAAGGTACTGAGGCATGAATAGGAAATGCCACAAATGTTCTAAGGCTAAAGCATCTGCTTTACACAACTAAGTAATAAAAAGCAAGCATTCCAGCATACTGTTAGAAGTTGTTTGCCTTTTCCTTGGAAAGAGATCTTATCTTGATAGTGAATGGGGCTTAAACAGTGTGAAAAGCTTTAGTAGAATTATTGTAAATGCGGGCAGCCAGGGGAAGTTAACAAAAAATAAGTTCCACACAAAAGCGAATGAACACAGTAATTCGGTTATGGGAACTGATAAGAGCTCCCTTTTAAGATACATTAAATACAAGAGATTTCACAAGCGATGTGCAGGCGAAACCTAAAGAGGTAGAAGTGCAGACATTTCTGAGTATGGCGTAATTTTATTCCCATTTTGTCCCTAACTTTGCGAGACGCGCTTCTTCTATTCCTAAACTGCTCAAGAAGGGTGTTGTTTTAGAGTGGAATGATGAAGGTCAATGCTCTTGGACATAAAGAAAGCCTTGACACAGTTGAGGAAGTGCAGTGCTTCATTCCAGGACTACCTTGTTCTTTAGTTACTGATGCTAGTGACAGAACACTTGGGTAAGTGTTGAAACAAATACAGGGCAAAAAATAGAATCACCTTTGCTTTTGCCTCAAGGCCTTTAAGAGTAGAATAATCTAATTATTTTACAATATAGGGAAGCTCTGGCTGTATTCTTGGCAGCCAAAAAATTCAGTCTTTTTTGGGGTATGGTGTTTGAGGATTGTTTCTATCACAAGCCGCTCCAAAAATATTTAACCAAGTGGGGCCAGAATATTTTTCTGCCAGAATTTTCAGTTGTATAGTAGCTTTGCAGAAGTGTTACTTTCCTGTTAAGTACTTACATGGTGTTATAAACTAAGTGGACGATTGCCTCTCTAGGTTAGTAAGTGATGTTGCTGTTGAGGATGGAGTAGATCACGGGTACTCATAGTACGGCCCGCGGTCCGCCAGCGGCCCGGCAAGCCTTCCTTGGCGGCCCGCGGACCTTGCAGATATCCTACCTGTGGTTTTTTTTTTTTTTTTTTTTTAAGTGTCCGCAAACACCGCCGGTTGCAGCAGCGCTCTATAGGGGCCGGACGATTCTTTAAAAACTATTCACTTGTTAATGAGGCTTTGTTGTATTCACCTCTTCTTAGCGCCCCTGCATCTCCACTCTGAGTGGAGATGCAGGGCGCTAAGAAGAGGTGAAATACAACAAAGCCTCATTAACAAGTGAATGGTCTTTTAAAGACCTGTGAAGTACTCGGGTGCGGCTGTGTGTGTGCCCGGGAAGCTGTCTCAGCCCAGCCCGGGCTGACACACACGCGGGCTGACACACACGCGGGTGAGGTGACAGAGCGAGGGAGACAGACAGAGTCCTAAGGAAACTTTATCCCCATTAGGTCCAGACATGCTGGTAATCTGTTGGCGGCTGTATTAGCCCGATCCCCTATCTATATAGTGCCTGCTATGTTTTTGCTTTTATATCGTTATGAACCTCTGTGAATATATTTTCTCTGCACCACGAAAAAATACCTGACCTTGTCAATCACTGATATATATCATTGAGACAGGCAGCAGGTACGGCTGTTATCAATTGGTAGTTCACCTAATCTGCTCCAAACTCCAGCAAGGGCGTCGCTGTTATTGCTCTGCAGCATTTTGAGATTATGTGTATATACTTGTCTCTGTTTTGTTCATGCAGACCTCATGCTATTTATTAATAGGCTTAGTATGCAGTACTACCTTAGAGCTCTCACACCTTCTGTTTTCCTTCTTGCTGTACACAAATTGTTCTAGTTGCTATAACGCGCCCTGACGCCCTACCTAGGACCTGGATCGCGCTATACTAAAAACAGCACACTGACACACACGCGGGTGAGGTGACAGAGCGAGGGAGACAGAGCGAGCGAGGGAGACAGAGCGAGCGAGGGAGACAGAGCGAGGGAGACAGAGCGAGGGAGACAGAGCGAGGGAGACAGAGCGAGGGAGACAGAGCGAGGGAGACAGAGGGAGGGAGACAGAGGGAGGGAGACAGAGGGAGGGAGACAGAGGGAGGGAGACAGACGGAGGGAGGGAGACAGAGGGAGGGAGACAGAGGGAGGGAGACAGAGAGGGGGAGACAGACAGAGGGAGGGAGACAGACAGAGAGGGGGAGACAGAGAGGGGGAGACAGAGGGTGACAGAGAGAGGGAGACAGACAGAGGGAGACAGACAGAGGGAGGGAGACAGAGGGAGGGAGACAGAGGGAGGGAGACAGAGAGGGGGAGACAGAGGGTGACAGAGAGAGGGAGACAGACAGAGGGAGGGAGACAGAGAGGGGGAGACAGAGGGTGACAGAGGGAGACAGACAGAGGGAGGGAGACAGAGAGGGAGACAGACAGAGGGAGGGAGGGAGACAGAGCGGGGGAGACAGAGGATGACAGAGAGAGGGGGAGAGAGATGGGGAGAGAGAGGGGGAGAGAGAGGGTGACAGAGAGGGTGACAGAGAGGGAGACAGACAGAGGGAGGGAGACAGAGAGAGAGAGGGAGAGGGAGACAGAGAGGGAGACAGAGAGGGAGACAGAGAGGGAGACAGAGAGAGGGAGACAGAGAGAGGGAGACAGAGAGAGGGAGACAGAGAGAGGGAGACAGAGAGAGGGAGACAGAGAGAGAGACAGGGGGAGACGGAGAGAGACAGGGAGGGAGACGGAGAGGGAGAGGGAGGGAGACGGAGAGGGAGGGAGACAGAGAGGGAGGGAGACAGAGAGGGAGGGAGACAGAGAGGGAGGGAGACAGAGAGGGAGGGAGACAGAGAGGGAGGGAGACAGAGAGGGAGGGAGACAGAGAGGGAGGGAGACAGAGAGGGAGGGAGACGGAGAGGGAGGGAGACGGAGAGGGACAGAGAGGGAGGGAGACAGAGAGGGAGGGAGACGGAGAGGGAGGGAGACAGAGAGGGAGGGAGACAGAGAGGGAGGGAGACAGAGAGGGAGGGAGACAGAGAGGGAGGGAGACGGAGAGGGAGGGAGACGGAGAGGGAGGGAGACGGAGAGGAGACGGAGAGGGAGGGAGACGGAGAGGGAGGGAGACGGAGAGGGAGGGAGACAGAGAGGGAGGGAGACGGAGAGGGAGACGGAGGGAGACGGAGGGAGACGGAGAGGGAGACGGAGAGGGACGGAGAGGGAGACGGAGAGGGAGACGGAGAGGGAGACGGAGAGGGAGACGGAGAGGGAGACGGAGAGGGAGATGGGGAGGGAGATGGGGAGAGACAGGGGGAGACGGAGAGGGAGGGAGACAGAGGGAGAGGGAGACGGAGAGGGAGACGGGGGAGACAGGGGGAGACGGAGAGGGAGGGAGACGGAGAGGGAGGGAGAGGGAGAGGGAGGGAGACGGAGAGGGAGGGAGACGGAGAGGGAGGGAGACGGAGAGGGAGGGAGACAGAGAGGGAGGGAGACAGGGAGAGGGAGAGGGAGACAGAGAGGGAGACAGAGGGAGGGAGACAGAGGGAGGGAGACAGAGAGGGAGACAGAGAGGGAGACAGAGGGAGGGAGACAGAGGGAGGGAGACAGAGAGGGAGACAGAGAGGGAGACAGAGAGGGAGACAGAGAGGGAGACAGAGAGGGAGACAGAGAGGGAGACCGAGAGGGAGGGAGACAGAGAGGGAGGGAGACAGGGAGAGGGAGGGAGACAGGGAGAGGGAGAGGGAGACAGAGAGGGAGACAGAGGGAGGGAGACAGAGAGGGAGACAGAGGGAGGGAGACAGAGAGGGAGACAGAGAGGGAGACAGAGAGGGAGACAGAGGGAGGGAGACAGAGAGGGAGGGAGACAGAGAGGGAGGGAGACAGAGAGGGAGGGAGACAGAGAGAGGGAGAGGGAGACAGAGAGGGAGACAGAGAGGGAGACGGAGAGGGAGACGGAGAGGGAGACGGAGAGGGAGAGGGAGACGGAGAGGGAGGGAGACAGAGAGGGAGGGAGACAGAGAGGGAGGGAGACAGAGAGGGAGGGAGACAGAGAGGGAGGGAGACAGAGAGGGAGGGAGAGAGGGAGACAGAGAGGGAGACAGAGAGGGAGGGAGACAGAGAGGGAGGGAGACAGAGAGGGAGGGAGACGGAGAGGGAGGGAGACGGAGAGGGAGGGAGACAGGGAGAGGGAGGGAGACAGGGAGAGGGAGAGGGAGAGGGAGACGGAGAGGGAGGGAGACAGGGAGAGGGAGGGAGACAGGGAGAGGGAGAGGGAGACGGAGAGGGAGACAGAGAGGGAGACGGAGAGGGAGACAGAGAGGGAGACGGAGAGGGAGACAGAGAGGGAGACGGAGAGGGAGACAGAGAGGGGGAGGGAGACAGAGAGGGGGAGGAAGACGGAGACGGAGAGGGAGGGAGACAGAGAGGGAGACAGAGGGAGGGAGACAGAGGGAGGGAGACAGAGGGAGGGAGAGGGAGGGAGACAGAGGGGGGGAGACAGAGAGGGGGAGGGAGACAGAGAGAGGGAGGGAGACAGAGAGGGGGAGGGAGACAGAGAGGGGGAGGGAGACAGAGAGGGGGAGGGAGACAGAGAGAGGGAGGGAGACAGAGAGAGGGAGGGAGACAGAGAGGGAGACAGAGGGAGGGAGACAGAGGGGGGAGACAGAGGGAGGGAGACAGAGGGGGAGACAGAGGGGGAGACAGGGGGAGACAGAGGGGGAGACAGGGGGGAGACAGACAGAGAGGGGGAGGGAGACAGACAGAGGGAGGGAGACAGACAGAGAGAGGGAGACGGAGAGGGAGAGGGAGACGGAGAGGGAGACGGAGAGGGAGAGGGAGACGGAGAGGGAGAGGGAGACGGAGAGGGAGAGGGAGAGGGAGACGGAGAGGGAGAGAGACAGAGGGAGGGAGACAGAGGGGGAGACAGAGGGGGAGACAGAGGGAGGGAGACAGAGAGGGAGACAGAGGGAGGGAGACAGAGGGAGGGAGACAGAGGGGGGGAGACAGAGGGGGGGAGACAGAGGGAGGGAGACAGAGAGGGAGGGAGACAGGGAGAGGGAGGGAGACAGGGAGAGGGAGGGAGACAGGGAGAGGGAGGGAGACAGGGAGAGGGAGGGAGACAGGGAGAGGGAGAGGGAGACGGAGACGGAGAGGGAGACGGAGAGGGAGGGAGACAGAGAGGGGGAGGGAGACAGAGAGGGGGAGGGAGACGGAGAGGGAGAGGGAGAGGGAGAGGGAGAGGGAGAGGGAGACGGAGAGGGAGACGGAGAGGGAGACGGAGAGGGAGACGGAGAGGGAGGGAGACAGAGAGGGAGACAGAGGGAGGGAGACAGAGGGAGGGAGACAGAGGGAGGGAGACAGAGAGAGGGGGAGGGAGACAGAGAGGGAGACAGAGGGGGGAGACAGAGGGGGGAGACAGACGGAGAGGGAGAGGGAGACGGAGAGGGAGACGGAGAGGGAGGGAGACGGAGAGGGAGGGAGACGGAGAGGGAGGGAGACAGAGGGAGGGAGACAGAGGGGGAGACAGAGGGGGAGACAGAGGGGGAGACAGAGGGGGAGACAGAGAGGGAGGGAGACAGAGAGGGAGGGAGACAGAGAGGGAGGGAGATGGAGAGGGAGGGAGACGGAGAGGGAGGGAGACAGGAGAGGGAGAGGGAGAGGGAGAGGGAGAGGGAGACAGAGAGGGAGACGGAGAGGGAGACAGAGAGGGAGACAGAGAGGGAGACAGAGAGGGAGACGGAGAGGGAGACGGAGAGGGAGACGGAGAGGGAGACGGAGAGGGAGACGGAGAGGGAGACAGAGAGGGGAGGGAGACAGAGAGGGGAGGGGAGGGAGACGGAGACAGAGAGGGAGAGGGAGACGGAGAGGGAGGGAGACAGAGAGGGAGACAGAGGGAGGGAGACAGAGGGAGGGAGACAGAGGGAGGGAGACAGAGGGAGGGAGACAGAGGGAGGGAGAGAGGAGGGAGACAGAGGGGGGAGACAGAGAGGGGGAGGGAGACAGAGAGGGGAGGGAGACAGAGAGGGGGAGGGAGACAGAGAGGGGGAGGGAGACAGAGAGGGGGAGGGAGACAGAGAGAGGGAGGGAGACAGAGAGAGGGAGGGAGACAGAGAGGGAGACAGAGGGAGGGAGACAGAGGGGGGAGACAGAGGGAGGGAGACAGAGGGGGAGACAGAGGGGGAGACAGGGGGGAGACAGAGGGGGAGACAGAGGGGGGAGACAGACAGAGAGGGGGAGGGAGACAGACAGAGGGAGGGAGACAGACAGAGAGAGGGAGACGGAGAGGGAGAGGGAGACGGAGAGGGAGAGGGAGAGGGAGAGGGAGAGGGAGAGGGAGAGGGAGAGGGAGAGGGAGAGGGAGACGGAGAGGGAGAGGGAGACGGAGAGGGAGAGAGACAGAGGGAGGGAGACAGGGGGAGACAGAGGGAGGGAGACAGAGAGGGAGACAGAGGGAGGGAGACAGAGGGAGGGAGACAGAGGGAGGGAGACAGAGGGGGGGAGACAGAGGGAGGGAGACAGAGAGGGAGGGAGACAGGGAGAGGGAGGGAGAGAGGGAGGGAGACAGGGAGAGGGAGAGGGAGACGGAGACGGAGAGGAAGACGGAGAGGGAGACGGAGAGGGAGACGGAGAGGGAGACGGAGAGGGAGACGGAGAGGGAGGGAGACAGAGAGGGGGAGGGAGACAGAGAGGGGGAGGGAGACGGAGAGGGAGAGGGAGAGGGAGAGGGAGACGGAGAGGGAGACGGAGAGGGAGACGGAGAGGGAGACGGAGAGGGAGGGAGACAGAGAGGGAGACAGAGGGAGGGAGACAGAGGGAGGGAGACAGAGGGAGGGAGACAGAGAGAGGGGGAGGGAGACAGAGAGGGAGACAGAGGGGGGAGACAGAGGGGGGAGACAGACGGAGAGGGAGAGGGAGACGGAGAGGGAGACGGAGAGGGAGGGAGACGGAGAGGGAGGGAGACGGAGAGGGAGGGAGACAGAGGGAGGGAGACAGAGAGGGAGACAGAGGGGGGAGACAGAGGGGGGGAGACAGAGGGGGGGAGACAGAGAGGGGGAGGGAGATGGAGAGGGAGACGGAGAGGGAGGGAGACAGAGGGAGGGAGACAGAGGGAGGGAGACAGAGGGAGGGAGACAGAGGGAGGGAGACAGAGGGGGAGACAGAGGGGGGAGACAGAGGGGAGGGAGACAGAGAGGGGGAGGGAGACAGAGAGAGGGAGGGAGACAGAGAGGGAGACAGAGGGAGGGAGACAGAGGGAGGGAGACAGAGGGGGAGACAGAGGGAGGGAGACAGAGAGGGGGAGACACAGAGAGGGAGACAGAGAGGGAGACAGAGAGGGAGACGGAGAGGGAGACGGAGACGGAGAGGGAGACGGAGAGGGAGAGACAGAGAGGGGGGGACAGAGAGGGGGAGACAGAGGGTGACAGAGAGAGGGAGACAGACAGAGGGAGACAGACAGAGGGAGGGAGACAGAGAGGGGGAGACAGACAGAGGGAGGGAGACAGAGGGAGGGAGACAGAGAGGGGGAGACAGAGGGAGGGAGACAGAGGGAGGGAGACAGAGGGGGGGAGACAGAGGGTGACAGAGAGAGGGAGACAGAGGGTGACAGAGAGAGGGTGACAGAGAGAGGGAGACAGACAGAGGGAGGGAGACAGACAGAGAGGGGGAGACAGAGAGGGGGAGACAGAGAGGGGAGACAGAGAGGGGAGACAGAGAGGGGGAGACAGACAGAGGGAGGGAGACAGAGGGGGAGACAGAGGGTGACAGAGGGAGACAGACAGAGGGAGGGAGACAGAGAGGGGGAGACAGACAGAGGGAGACAGACAGAGGGAGACAGACAGAGGGAGACAGACAGAGGGAGGGAGACAGAGAGGGGGGGAGACAGAGAGGGGGAGACAGAGGGAGGGAGACAGAGGGAGGGAGACAGAGGGTGACAGAGGGTGACAGAGGGTGACAGAGGGTGACAGAGAGAGGGTGACAGAGAGAGGGTGACAGAGAGAGGGAGACAGAGAGAGGGAGACAGACGGAGGGAGACAGAGAGAGGGAGACAGACGGAGGGAGACAGACAGAGAGGGGGAGACAGAGAGGGGGAGACAGAGAGGGGAGACAGAGAGGGGGAGACAGAGGGGGAGACAGAGGGTGACAGAGGGAGGGAGACAGAGGGGGGGGAGACAGAGAGGGGGAGACAGAGGGAGGGAGACAGACAGAGGGAGGGAGACAGACAGGGGGAGACAGAGGGTGACAGAGAGAGGGAGACAGACAGAGGGAGGGAGACAGAGAGGGGGAGACAGAGAGGGGGAGACAGAGGGTGACAGAGAGAGGGAGACAGACAGAGGGAGGGAGACAGAGAGGGGGAGACAGA